>CABFWO010003756.1:0-37832 GCA_902155825.1 Timema genevievae
TATGTTATGAATAAAAAAATAAACTCTCTTGTAATCAACCTACCTTTTATTTATAGTGTTATGAACCTATTAAATCAAAGGGGGGGGGGGTTACACTATTATAAAAAATGTTAATTTACGCATCAAACCGGAGCCCTTAAAGTCATTTTTCTGAAATATTGAGAGTGGCCATTTTGTTTGGAATATTTATTAATGTTTATAAATCGTTAGAGCCGATTTTGAGAAAATCGACTTGTTCTCTTTTTGCCCTTCAGTAAAATACCCTTAATTTTAGGGGTAGATATCCAATTCCAAAAACCCCTCGGGGGAACCCTATGAAAACCCTAGATATCAAGTTTTTAGCTCAATCGGTAAAATAGTTTAGGCTCTAGTTGGAGGTACACACAGACAGACAGACAGACAGACAGACGGAAATTCAAAAACCACTTTTTCGGATTCAGGGAGTCATGAAACGTCAATATTCATCAAAATCTCGAGTTCGATTTTTTTGACGATCACCATACTTTCTCTACCTGTAAGATAGAGAAGAGAAAGTAAAAAGAAATGTCATTGACTCAGGGCAACAGTGAAAGAAGAGTACCAAGAGCTCAGTGATAAAGCAATACAATATTTATTGCCTTTCACGAACACAGAGCTTATCGAAAGAGCATTCGCGTCTAATGCGTATATTAAGAATAAATATCGCCATAAGCTTGACGCAGCTCCTGTCTTGGGATTATATCTGTCTTCATTTGAACCTGATTTTAAAAAAACTCGGCTCCATGAAACAAGCAAAAGGATCGCATTGAAATTATTAAGAGGCACGTTTGAAGCTTGTATATCAAGATGAATAATTATTATGAACTTTCATCATATGTTAATATGGTTAAAATTTATTTTAATTGGGTTTTTATTTTTTGATGTTAAGCTGCTATTATAAAAAAATTGAAATAAATTGTTAAATGTAATATCATAAATAAAAGCCTATTAATGTCATTAATTTGAGTCGTTTGATTATTTAGCTAACCTAAGAACATTACTATCTAACAAAAACAAACTTGTTTTTTTACGTGGCAGGATGGAAGAGGGGTTTATGAGAGGAGGGGTATGCATAAACTAAAAGCCAAATCAAGGGTTACGGGAGAGAAAAAAAGGTTGGAAACCACCATATTAGAACCATCCAGCGTTATTAAATGACTCTATTAAAATTCTGACATCGACGCCATCTAGTTTTACACTTGAGAAGTGAAACAGTAGTTTGCACAGTGTCCGTTAGATGTCCTTACTAGCATCGCATCGACACATTGATGGACGTGGGCTGTCATTTCATTGAAAGTGTTGGAATATTTCGTGGTACCCGTACAAGCAAGCCATGGTGCCCAATTTGGGAACCACTGGGTTATAGCCTTGTAGAAAGTATTACTATTATTGATTCACCCTAAGCTGAGACATGATGTAAACAAATCCACGTGGAAATCTATCCTCTGATTTGCTATTGAACGGACTTTCTATGGTATCCCTTCACTAAATAGTCTCTCCTTTGTTTTGTATTAAACTTGTTTTAAAATAACATTAGAAAATTATTATAACTAATATTTTCCCTTCATTTGATTTATAAATGATTCTTTAAGCTTTGCAAGCGCTATTCGAATTCCAACAAACGCTTGATCAGCGTTGAGAGAACCCTTGGTACAGTCCTTATCACACGTCAGCAACGTCAGCAACGGTCAGTCGAGAGTTCATCTCAGCAGCGTTAAGTCACGGTTGTGAGTGTTGAGTGTTTCCCGTCTATTTATGGCGTTTGCTGAGTCTAGCCCGACTTTTGTTAAATATAAGACAGGAAATTTAAAAAAGTATTATAAAATACACAAATTCGTAGTGACCTAATTTGCTATGATAATGACTATACATGGTTGCGCCCATTTAAAATATTGCACTGGTGAGTCATGTATGTCCTTAGTGTAGTGATATAGGAATGTTTATCTACTTCCGGTCTCAGTTTAAGATGAATCAATAATATATTAAGTAATCAACATAAACCTATTCACAGAAACAATCACGGTTTTCGAAATTAGTTATGTCCAAACTAAACATACCTTTATGTATCTCCTAAATTCATACAAATTAATAAACGATGTGAAAATGCCATATTGCTTGATATTTGTATGAGAGAGAGAACATGATACCCGAAGGTTTCTTTCTCTCTACAGAAAGGTGTGCAGTTGGCAGCATGAAAATTTGTCACAGGTGTCCATTCAGATCCAGCTACATTTATAATAGTAGATTAATTATTTGATCCGTGATAATATTATAAATATCACTGGCTGATGATGTATTATATTTTCCATGAATTGATAATAATTTGATAGATTTATGGTGTGTTTACGTATTATTGCTAAACTAGACTGGATTTGTTACAAATATAACATATAATATAATTGAAAGTAAAATGGAGGTAATATTTTGGTAGAATCAAACCTAATACTTGCTATAATATTTGATGTGTTAGTGAGAGCCCAAATATATTTTCAAAATTTGGATGGTCAATAATTGTGTTAAACTTCAATTAATTTGGATTTAATCTATTTAATTTAAAATAAGGTTATTCACATTGAAAAATTAATTAGACACACTTATTGCCAGTTGCGAGTAAATT
Organism: Timema genevievae; assembly: GCA_902155825.1. NCBI lineage: Eukaryota > Metazoa > Arthropoda > Insecta > Phasmatodea > Timematidae > Timema > Timema genevievae. The sequence continues at coordinate 2,636 of CABFWO010003756.1, forward strand.
TTACCAGGACTATAATTAACCATCGGGTCGAAAACCTTTATGGTAACTTGTACTATTCATCTGTCATTCTTATTTATGCTTCTTTATTTTGGCAACTAGTGGGTAGTAACGAAGAGCCCCAGTATCTGATAGTTATAATTTGATAAAAATATTTTTTTATGGCTAAATAATTCGCCCAACCTTAACCAAATCTTCCAAGGCAATGGAAATTAAATAACAATACAATCTTAGATATATTAATATATTTTTTCCTGCAAAATGGTCTAATGTATATTCTAACAGACATTTTAGTTAATTATTTAACCAATCAAAATATTTTAATTGCACACTTTTTTTTTTGTCTTTTATCAAATATAAAACTCTATGGTAAATTTTTTTTTTAAACATATTTCCTCAAGAGTGACCATAAACATTATCCACCCTGTTAACATAATATAAGATTCACCTAACTTCAAGAGTGATACTATACTGTCAGATTAGGATTAGGCCTACCTTTGCGTAAAGGCTTTGAAAAAGCGGTTTGAAAACAAATTGTTCACAAAAATAGTACTCAAGCAAAGAGTCAATTAGGCTCCAAGTACTTCATTAGAAGCTTAGTGGAGCAACAAAATAAAATGCAAAAAAAAGACCATGACACTTTAGTTTTTGAGAGACACTAACTTTTCCCTAGAGAAGTTGTTTGAACACCATAAACAATGAATTGAGGCACCAATAAATTGTGTTAACTTAGCTTGCAACATAGTCTAATTGTTTGCCAGGAACATGTTCTTATTTGAACGCAACACTGTCGCTATGTCTGAATAATCCATCCAAGGACCCTTGGGAGCCAAGTGCATTTGAAATTAGCATTAACTTCTTCTTAGAGGCAGGGCTGTGGAGTCGGAAGCAATTTAGGGTGGAGTTGGAGTCGGTAGAAAGGTACCGACTCTGACTTAAAAAAAAATTATGATAGTGTCAAACTCAATTCTTACTGGTATAGACAAAATCAAGGATCAATCTTAATATCACAATTCTTAACTATCAAAACTTTTATGGCATATAATTAAAAAGAGAACATTCATAATTGGGTAATTTTCAATTGTTAATTATTATTATTAGTTATTATATATATTATTAGTATATTAATTATTATTATTAGTTATATATATTATTAGTATATTAATTATTATTAGTTTAATAACAGTGATTCGGTGGTCTAGGGGTAAGGTGTCAGACTTCTGTGCTGGGGGATTGGGGTTCAATCCTCGGTCTCGGCACAGATTTATCTGATAGCCAAACCCTTCCTTCACCTCTGAGAAGACGTGTATTAATCATAACTTGTGGATGTGTGGAATGCCAGGCCTCCACCGTGGTTCAGATTCCACGTTAAACTGTAGGTCCTCCATTTCATCTCACAATCATCCTACCATTACACGTTAACGTAAGTGCGTACAACCCGAACGGGTAGTAAGATGCAGTGCTAATAATTTCAATTTCAATTTCCTTTATTATAGTGCTGGCCAACAGTTGTAAGACCTATAACATGCCAGCACTGAAAAGTACACAAGTACCATACAAATACATATATTTACACGAGAAAATATGATAAACAAAAATGGCTAAATAATGGTATATACTGATGAATAGTTACGAAAAAAGTAGTAATTAATAATAAGAATAAAAAATAGCTTTATTAACAAATAACTAAAGAGTGATTAAAAGCAGTAACAATATGCAAAAAATAAATCAGAATATTGTAAATTTAAATATTATAGGCAGAACCTTTACATGATAAATTATTGATATGGTATTTCCTTAAATAACTCTCTGAGTTTAGCTTTCCTTTTATGATAGAAGTTGAATTTGACAAATTTAAAATTGGCGCTATGGATACAACGACCTATAGGGCCTACCTTATAGGAGCTATTGATAAAAAATAATTTTGGATTTCGATAAGCCCGAGAAGGGATATGAACCTCTACATGATCAAGGGCAAATTTGCAAGAAATTTTATTATTGAAAATAATAAAAACAGAGGGCATCACAATAAAGTCTACGCAAGAAGAGAGTTTGGAGCCCTAAGAGGTTTTGAATTCTGTCATAATCATAATAAATCCGGTTACTAAAGAATTTATCATAGCACGCAGCGACAAATTTTCTTTGAACATTTTCCAACTTAAGAGAGTCAGTTAAGGTAATGGAATTCCAGGCAACATTAGCATATTCTAACTTAGTTCTAACCAGGGTGTAGTACAGACATAAAAAACAGTCAACTTTCTTAAATGATGAAGTAAATTTAATAAGTCCAAGTAATTTCAATGAATGGGAAATTACATGGTCAACATGATAGTGGAAATAAAGTTTGTTATCCAGGAGAACACCAAGATCATTAATATAAAGGTGCGAACTATGTTTTCACTGCCCAATTTATAAGTAAAAAAGAAAGGATTAGTTTTTCTAGTAAAAGATATAGAGTTGGTCTTAGATTTATTAATAGACATTCCATTTTCCAAAGACCCTTGTAGAATACCATTTACATCATTTTGTAAATCTATACAATCTATACAATTGATTTGCTAGTTTTAAATAGTTTTACATCATCAGCAAAGAGTAAATAACTAGATGAGCTCAAATATTTACCAATGTCATCAATAAACACATTAAAGAGAAGAGGACCTAAATTAGAACCCTTTAGAACCACAGGGTGCTAAAAATGTATTTGAGGTGTGAGAATCAATTTTAATAGAGAATGATCTTTCATGCAAATAACTGTTGAACCAATTTACATATGAGTGAGAAAGTCCAAAATTACCAAGTTTAGAGAGAATAATACTATGTTGATATAAGTCAAATGCCTTACTTTGGTCAAAATAAATAGCATCAACCTGACCTTGGGCAGAGACTTGAGGGGCAACATGCCCAAGAAATTCTACTAAATTAGTGACAGATTTATTTTTTATAAAGCCATGTTGATTATCTGAAAGTTTATTTTTAAGGTGGTGGAAAGTATGCTCATGTATTATTTTCTCAAATACTTAAGAGAAAGTGTTTAAGAGAGAAATTGGTCTATAATTACAAACATTTGTTTTTACCCCTTTTTTATAAATAGGTATGACAACAGATTGTTTCCATGCAAGAGGAAAAGTAATAATAATAATATTAGTTTTAATCTATTTTATGCATAGATTAATCCATATTTACTCTCATAGGAATTTAGGAAAGTTACTTATCCATAAATTGTAATTAAATATATTTTAAGTTAATTTAAACTAAGAACTAATCTGATGAGCCGCGTGTTGGTGATGAGATGTCTTGTACTACCACGTTAGTACTAAGCATGTTAATGTTTATTAATTAGTTATAATTTTACTGTAGTCAAATGATTTTACTATAATACATTTTTATTACGAATTAGTATATACATGTTTCGACTGGCGCATCAGTATAAACATTTATTTTAAAATTTTACACATGGTGATGTCTATTTTTAATGTATGTCATGGGCATACTGCCCATTATAATAATAACTATTATTATTAATATAAATCTGCCAATAATAAAGGAATTGGAGTCGAAGTCAAGAGTCAGACAGTAGAAAAAATGGAGTAGTCAAAGGTTTAGCCTACCGACTCCGCAGCTGTGCTTAGAGGGGTGAAGTTATTTTTGATTGTGTCTGAATTATCTTTAGAGTGTGCTAATGCATCCTTTACAGCACACTTTACTAAAGGGTTGATACATTTTACCCTTTATTGTGCACTTTAGTTAAAACAACACTTATTAAATGAAAGCATTTTATATATTAAGTGGAAATAGAATGACTATACACAAACTGTTAAATAAAACTAATATACGGTGTTCTTTGCTCATATTTATAATTAATTGCAAGCCTACAGTTTATTTTTGTACATTGAAACATAAAAGCTTCACTAGCACAATAGAGTAGCCTACACTTACAACACCATGACCTGAACACTATCAAAATTCAATCTCACTGTGTGTTTAAGATGTAGCCACCAGGGAGCGCTAGCTGTAGGTTACTATGCACTCTTAAAAGTTTAATGCACCTAATGCTCTTTAGTGCACCAGAAACCTGTTTGATTAAAATGTACAAGCTAAGTGCACAAGTGTGTAGGGTGCAGACTATTCAGACATTTTTCTCTAGACATATCTAATGTTGCTGAAGATAATGTTAAGTCAACATTCTTAAATACATTATGGTAGGCCTACATTATCTATAAGTTATGTTACACAAATGTTTTAGTTTGTGGTCCCAGCATATTTCTTGGATTAAGCATAGGTTTTATTAACTCAAAACATGTTTGCTACTGAGTGATAAATATAGCTTATTTAATATTTGACAGATGTTTAATATTATTATAAAGCAAGATTAGCTAGAATATCATGATTCTATGTATTTGTCCAAAAAATTGTAAGCTTGATCTTAATTGGTCTTATATTTTGGGACTTTTAATTAGTTTTTATTGCTTTTACTCTAGTTCTTTTGGTGATGGCAGCACCAATCATCAAACTCTTATATTATTTATTTTTCCAAACAAAATACTATCATATTCTAATATATTTTACTTAGTGAAAAATTATGGCAGATAAATTAGGAAATGAAAGAATAAAAAGGTAGCTCACATAAGACACTGTAGGCCATGGTTCTCACGTATGTAATACACCTCAAATTATATTCTGAAGAATAACTTGGTTATTTTTAGAAACATGCAATAATCATCTAAAATGACCACATTTCACCTTTTTTGTAGCAAAAACAACCCTTGCAAACAAGATACAACAATATTTTTATTTTGTATAAAGAGATATTGAAAATTTACAAACAACACTACCTTATACCTAGATCAAAACTAAAATGGAATTCTGTACCAGTAATGCCACGCCCATGCTTTAAATTACTTTAAAAATATTAAAGCCTAAATTAATAGACCTATTTAAAATGATTATTAGGATACAGACCAACATTGTAAACCTTTGGCAAGCTAAGCCTACATTTAATATTGTGTCCCCTACCCAGCCTAGCTACACCTAACCTTTCATGCGTTAAATAAATTAACAATTTTAATATTATTGATCCAATAAACAATTTAATTAATAGGAAATTATGTCATACACCAGAAATCATAATGGATCAAGATTATAATTAGTTATTTTTCAACACAAAAGATGCAAGTCAACACAAAATTAGTCAATATTAACTTAATGTTTCGACATTTCTCCTGTGATTTTAGTTTATATTTCATAAGCATTCACAATTATCAAACCTTATAGAACCAGGTATTATTGGATTTACCGTCTTCTTAAATATGTAATAGTATTTATATAATAGACATGTGCTATCAGTTTCAGTGGCTGATTGGTCTAAGGAGTCACTTTTATGTTAGGCTGGACTGTTGATGATGGGGCGATCAGGGCTCGAATCCTCACCGGGTGTACTGAGGGTGGTTTTTTCCTAAATGTTTTCGCAAATGTGGGTAAATTCCTCTTGCTCATCCCTACCCCATTAAGAGTAATTAAGATTAAAAATAGATATATTGTAACAAAGCAAAGAAAATAATTTTTGTACAAGTTTGATATAAGGTATATTCCCTGTTTAGTAGGCTCAACTTTTTTGATCATTATAGTCACTTTTGTTGTTTTTTTTGTTGGTTATCTTCAAATGTTATCACCTTTTCATAATATACATTGTATCAAATTAAATAGAACTTTCATATATTTGTTTTACTCCATCTTGAATAAGTCAACTCGGTTTATGTTTAACTCATTTTATTATTGTATGGTACTTAATAGCTAATCATATTTATCCATTCTCATGTTCCAGTGGCAGGTATCGCGACTTTCAAATAAAACAAAGTGATTTTCCTTTCCTAGGTGTAGAAAGTTAAATTTACTTGGTCTACATTGATTTATTTTAGAACTGTGGTTGTAAAAGTTTCTGTTAAGATTGTGCATTAAGTGTACCATTAAAGAGCTCTTAAGTGGCTGAGAGCAATTATAGGTTAAGCTTCATATGCTGTGAAACTAACCCTGAAGTGAATGCTTTAAATCCCTATTAAATGACTGAATTTTTTCTTTATGTAAAACCTTTTAGGGACTGGTTTAAATCCTTTTCAGAATAATATTGTTTTATTAACCTAGTAGTTTAAGCATATGATGTAAGAGGACTCAAAATTCACTCAGTGTGATCAAATGTTTTGACAGTTTTAGAAAACCCGCCATCAAACTGGGTTGCATTATAATAAAATTTAGAGAAAATCCTATTGTACTATAATATAGCATTTGTTTATCATCCAATGTGCAACACTATGATGATTGATGTTTAGAGGTGCGTCCACACAAAATGGTCATTAGCAACCAAAACTAAGGTTTTTTATTTAATAATTTAGTAAAGTATATAGTGATTTATTGCAGGTACAGTACAATAAATATTGCACATTTAAGGCACTCACAAAATCCCTATTTTATAATATATATTACTTAGTGTAAAAATACACGTCATAAGAGATCTGTTGGCCATGTGTCTCACTCATGAATACGTGGCACACCTCATACTATATTCCAAAGAATAACTGTTTTTAGAAACGAGCAATAATTGTCTACAACATCTACATTCAACCTTTTTTCGTAGCAAATCCAACTTCCATACCCAAGCTTAAAATTTAGATGACGTTACAAATATAAAAACCCAAATAAATATTTAAAATAATTACCAAGATACAAACCTAACTTTCAAACCGTCCACAATTTATATAATTATGGTTCATACCCAACCTTACATAACCTAACATAACCTAACTTTCATGTGTTGGTAAATTAAACTTTTGAATAGTGTTGATTAAATAAACAGTTTTAATTTTTTTAGGGAAAGATGACATACACAGCAAAGGAATAGGATCATGGGTCAACAATAGTATAATGCAATAACATAACTTTATATTCTGAAAATTGAAAAATGGCACTTGGACACGGGAATCGAACTCGGGACCTTTGGCTTAGTACGCCAATGCTCTAACCACTGAGCTATTCAGGAATCGTCCCGTGCCCAGGGTCATTCTTCACTGATATTTTAAGGCAGAGTCCATGATGGACGTGCTGGATTCCTGGATAGCTCAGTGGTTAGAGCATTGGCGTACTAAACCAAAGGTCCCGGGTTCGATTCCCGTGTTCAGGTTTCATTTTTCAATTCTCAGAATATGATATCTAGATGGTGAATTCCACACTAAAAAGAATAAATAATAGCTTCGGCTATTTGATTCTTAAATATGCAATCCCTTACAATTATAATAATTATACAAGTGGCAGCATGAAGCCAACTACTGAGTCGAAGATGGCTGCGTTATCTGATAGCTCCTGATCTTAATAAAATCACACATTTGTAGCCAATGATTTCTGCACGTCCAACATAGACTCTGCCTTAAAATATAAGTTAAGAATGAACCTGGGCACGGGACAATCCCTGGATATCTCAGTAGTTAGAACATTGGCATACTAAGCCAAAGGTCCTGGGTTCGATTACCGTGTCCAGGTGTCATTTTTCAATTTTCAGAATATGATATCTAGATGGAGAATTTCTCACTAAATAGCATAAATAATAGCGTCGGCTATTTGATTCTTAAACATAACTTTAGTCAACACAAAATATAGTCAGTATTTATGTTTCTACATTTCACTTGTGATATTAATGACTTGTTTTTTTTTGCGTAATTACTCAAAATTATCAAAATTGATGAATTTCAATAGTATTGTATGTATTTTTGTGTGCGGAGTAATAACAATGAAATATATAAATACATTATATAAAGAGGAAAAATGGTCTTAAATGAGCAATATTGTCTGTCCCATCATCTTTATTGGTGTTATGTTGGCAGGCTACCTTTTGATAACATATTTTTTTAATGCTAGTAAGTACACTGAAAAAGGGTGACCTGGTGGTCTAGGGGTAAGGTGTAAGACTTCTGTGCTGAGGGTCCGGGGTTCAATCCTCGGTCCCGGCACAGATTTATCTGAATGCCAAACCCTTCCTTCACCTCTGACAAGACGTGTATTAATCACAACTTGTGAATGTGAGGAATGCCAGGCCTCCACCGTGGTTCGGATTCCACGTTAAACTGTAGGTCCTCCATTTCATCTCACAATCACCCTACCATTACACATTAGCGTAAGTGCGTATAACCCGAACGGGTAGTAAGACGCGGTGCTAATAATAATATTAATAATAATAATAATAATAATACACTGAAAAACGAAACAAAGTTCAAGCATTAGCAATTAATAATTTTAATAGGCTATTACATTTATTTTAAAATGTTTCTCACTTTATTTATGAATTTAAAATTCTTTAGGATTTTGAATCAAAAAATGATGGAGTCATAGATGATGTTGACAATGATTCAGTTTCTGGAGTTCCTCAACCCTACATCAAACACCCCTTGCAAAACATGTGGACTCTATGGTACTATGAAAATGATAGGAACAAAAATTGGGAAGAAAATCAAAGAGAAGTCACAAGCTTTGATACAGTCGAAGATTTCTGGAGGTAAGAACATTTTTCACACTTACAGATATATAAAGTTGCCATAGCCTTTATATATAATAAAGACCTAAAACTCTTTTGGTGAACACTGACCCTAAAATTAAGAGTTCATTCCATACTGGCTCCGCTAAAATTTGTTTTGCCAATCAGTAGTTGTTATCACTACCCTTTATACTAACCCTAATGTTTCACAAAAAAATACATCTTAATAAAATATTACACATGGGCACCGGAATTATATTTTACCTTAAGAGGTAGTTTCTCCACAATGGGATTTCTCATACCTAGTCATTAAACTTGAAAGTAACTTATCATTTGTAAAATCTCTTGATTAATAAATGGACTTAACTTAGGCTTAAAGTGGAGAACCATGCTAGAGGGCACTGTCTCGCGAGTTGTAGAAAATGAATAAATCTCTGGTCTAGTTTTTACATTTATCATGATTTAATTACTGGCAGTGGTGGTCACACTGTGTAAGGCATCAATATCTAATTTTAAAAGAAAAGATTAAATACATCTCTCTGCTGTGACAATTATAAAATATAATGGTTGAACACAAGCCTATATTACTGATTTTTAAAACATTTGAGCCAATTAATGTACACTTTTATATAATTAAAAAGTTAATATACAGCTAACTAAATAAATGAAACATTAACTTTGAATATCATTTTTTCATTATTGGTAATTTTATAGTTAACATTCAGAAACTATTAAAAATACTTGGTTGTAGCAAACATTTCACTAACACTTGTTAATGGCACTAGTTTTGTATCCATGTTGGTTGGAAACAGAGCTAACCCTATGATCATTGATTTAAAATAATAATGACATACTTGGCCTTATATTTGGCCTTATATTTGAATAGGCCAGAGAGGTGGTGAGGCACATTGTACCCCCCCAAAAAAAATGTGACTGCCAATTTTATTTTTAAATAATTTTATTTGATATTTATGCTAGCACACAATTGGTATACCTTTCTGAGTACATTTTAGTTTAGTTTCTTCTTAACTTTTGCACCTTTCAAAATAACAAATATATATATTTTTTCAAATAAAATTAAAAAAAGTGATAGAGAGTGATATGAGAGTAAAGACCTAGTTTTAGTTCTTCATACTTCTTTTGTAAGAATTTAATTCTCTGCACAAGTGACAAAACAAGATTTCTCGGTTAGTGTTAATTCTCTAGTAATAAGCCCATCATTTGTGACAAACTCTCACATATTATATATTTGGAACTTTATTTTATAATTTTGGATTGTTTAACCATCATTAAACAATGCAGTTTTGAGTACCACTAATCTGCTTGCTCCATTTCAAAATGTGACTAAAACTGAGACTTCTACATACTGGCGCGCCATGAGATGTTAAAAATCAGTAGCTGGGAAATTCTTGTAGATCACATTTTAATAACAAATTCAAACACCTTTTTAATGTCGTCACATATCTTTTTACCATATTTATTTACTTTATTGCATTATTAGAAACTCAAAAGATCATTGCCTCTTTTACAAAAGTATGCCATATATCCTTATATTGAGCTAGTTCTATCCAGTCCACCTCATTACACCCTATCCCTACTCTGTCAGTTCTATCAACCTTATATGCACCCTATCTCTTTCAGGTCCATTCTAATGTTTATCCTCCTATCTGCATAGAGACAATTGGGTTTGCCGGTCAAGGTTTTAGAATCTCCCATTCGGGATGCATGTTTTTCCCACCATAATCTACAAGACTTAATTATCCTAATAATTTCTTGTGATGTGTACAGGGTATGTAGCTCATCATTATGTAACCTCCTCCATTCCCAGTAGCCTCATCCCTTTTGTACCAAATATCTATATAAGCACATTGTTTTCAACCACCCTAAACTTGTTTTCATCATGTAATGTAAGAAACCATGTTTTATATCCATACAGAACAGCAGGTAGTTAATAGTTATTGTTTTGTGTATTCTGAGTTACATTGGTTTATAACAGGCTAGATGTCAACAACTTAATAACTGAGTAATAGCATTTCCCAGTTGTATTATTTTCCTAATTTTCAATCTAATATCGTTATTGCTAGTTATAATTATTATTCTTAAATATTTAAACTCATTAACGTCTCAAACAATATGTTGTTCACAGTGATCTTTAAATTATTGTCACCATTCTGTGTTCTTTGTGTGATCATATACTTAGTCTTTTCAGCTTTCACTTTTAAACCTATTTCCTTATTTGACTATGGTAAAATTTATGCATTTCTTTCAACATGCTCTTTACTATTTCCCAACAAAACTAAATTATCTGCGTATCCCAATAGCTGCAGTGTATCATTTAATGTCAACCCTTCCCTACTCCCATGCATTACCCGAATAGCATAGGCCTACTCTAAAGCTAGATTAAAAAGTAATTGGGAAAATGTATCTCCTTATTTGAACCCATTATGTATTTTGAAAGTATCGGATAAGTGACATCCAACCCGTACCTTGCCTCGCATCTCAGTCAAACATACCTCAATTAGCTCAACACGTTTTTCCAGTATCCCAAACTTAACTAAAATTGAAGGGCTCGGGATCAGATAGTCCTATGCCACATCACACTCGAACTAAGATATAGAGAGAAACATGCTTTGAATAATTCCATAAATCACAAAATTATGTTTTTGCCATTAATCTATTTTTTATTATTTTAATATATGTGCTTTGAACCTTAGTTACTATTTTTGTATGCAACTGTACAACCATTATCATTTAATTTACTAATACAATTTGAAAATTATATCTTCTTTATTTTTATTCCCTTCTTATTTGATAGTAGCTTAGTCTTCTATGACAACATGTTTCGGTGTTGTTATTGTTTGGTCTAAACATAAATTGATAATCCATTATTTCAATATTGCTATTTGTAAAACTTATAGGCAAAGATATTGAGATATCGAGCTTGATGATACTAGGTGTGAAATGTTTTTGCTTATTTATATTTGATTTTACTCCAAATACATTAATTAATAGTTAAATACACAACATGAACGAAAAATGTAGACAGTTTGTACTAGTTTTTTTTAATAAATACTAATTTGACTCGTATTTACATAAATAATAACATTGCTTTCAGCATATAAAAAATAACACCACTTTTCCCCTAAAAATAACCTCACCTTTTTCATGTCTCAATATTATCTTCACTTAATCTATTATCTAATCTTAGACCCATGTAGAAAGAATGATTGACGGCTGGAATATAGGGTAGAAGATCCTGAATAGTTTTGATTTTCATAGAATTAACTGGTAAAGGCTCAAAATATGTTTGGCATAATGGGACTTGTTCACAACGTTTCTTTAAATAAACCTCTACAAACACATTACAGTCGTACTTTACTAACATTGCATCTGGTTTATCCTGGGTGAACCTAAATGTGTAAACACTTGAAAACCGAAGATCACTTCCATAGTCATACTTATTTCTTTTATTTAATGACCCTACAAGTATGTAAACTGTAATGAACTCGTATTGCTGCATTACTGTAACATGAAATGGATTCCTTTTTTTTTTTTACATTTGATCAAAAGATGATGCCATCCTTTTGGATCGAAACAGCTTGGGTTCTGTTCTTCGAGAATCGCTCAATTTTATCGAAGTTGCAATCAGATGGCAGGTGTGTGTTATCTGCTATTAGAAAACGCTGTTCATTACTCTCAAAGCGATTGGAACAAATGAGGTGAAACAATAATGCAGCTCTGTTCCAGATCTTGTTTTGTCCTAGAAGGTTATCAGAATAAACAACAAGATGTTTGCATTTCTGTACTAAGTGTTCAATTAATTTAGGAATACAGCTACCAATCTCGTCATTCTCCCGGTTTGCTGTGGTTACATCCCACATGAACATAAACCCTTGATTTGATACACAGTTGTGTATACTAAAGTTGAATGTCCAAACTTTATGTTTATAAATTGCAGGTTCCAAAGGAAAGTTTTGGTGTAGGCATAGCCTATTCAGGGTGTCTAACATCCAGGAAAATTCAGGAAAACTGGCATTAGCCAGGAATTTGAAGTGGTCAGGAAAAAATGGGCACATATCAGGAATTTGGTAAATTACCCCCAAAAAAAATAATCTGGAAAAATGTTATTTTACTCAAAACATAAAATATAATAATCATTAAATCAGAAAATCACAATGTGATTCAAACTTTTTTTTTGTGGCCGTGTAATGTATTTTTTAATTTTCTAATTCCTAGTAGACTATGTTAATACAAATAAAAAAAGTTTATTTTAATTTTAAAACTTATTATTATTCATAAAAAAGATTAATAAAAAAACATGTGGGAGGGAGGGGGGAGGAAGCGAAGTATAGAAGGCTATGACATACTTTTGAGTCGGGAACTTTAGGAAATGATCAGGGAAAAAAATCAGGAATTTCATTGGTCAAATTGAGTAGACACCATGTTGCAAATCCATTGATAGCACAGCTAATCCTTGTTCAGGGTTCTTTCTAGCCTGCTCTGCCTCAACTTTTAAGCCATATTGCATTCCTTTAACTTTGACTTAATTTTCTTTCTTTCCATCAGATTCAGCTTGATTAATCTTTATTGTTAGCTCATCACATACTCTATGTATCGGATTTAGCCATTTCAAATCCAATGTTGTATTCCAAGCAAAATATTCTGTGATATTTGTCTGAACTCACAGTAACTTTTCCCACCACGGTAAATAATATTCACTTTATAATGTAGATATATTCTGATCACAATTTAAGTAGGTTCACTTTGGATTGAGGGCTCTAGAGTAATGCGACTACTAATGAGAAATTGATTTTATATGTCCATCAACACCAGCCACAGCAGCTTCAGAATATTTCTTGGGGTGAGATTCATGTTTTCCATGGCTATCTACTTTTTATGTCTAGTCATTCCAGATGAAATCATGCGTTGAATATTCTTTATTATACCAAATGAATTTTGTAGTCCGTGTATAGACATAAACTCTTGTTTACAAACAAAAGTATAGTGCCATTCACTTTTACATGATATGTAAATGTGTTGCCTCTTCTGAAGGTATCAGCCTGTGCACTTTTTTTGGAATAGACCCGCTTAAGCTTCAATGATTTGATACAAGAAAATATGTATGCATTTTGTGAATTAAAGTCTCCTGAGTTCCAAAAGCTTTGAAAAACAACATTCACCTTATCCTGTAGAATTGACTTACATTTGTTCTTACATTTGCACAAGGGCCCAAGTTCATGCCCTGCAACATTCTTTCTTCTCATATCACTCACATATGTAGCACCATGGTTTCTTCTTTTCTTCCTTTTAATTTTTTGGGATGAATTTCTCGTCTCGTAGTCATTCTAGGTAAAAGAAACCATTTACATGAATTTGGCTTTGGACGCTGTGTTGAGAGTGAGCAAAATATTCAGCATCAATATAATATTAACCCACAATATATAATTTTCATTGATATCCTACCTCTATAATATCCTCAGAAGAAACTTATCTTCCAAATCACTTGGCATGTACTCAACTGAGCTTCCTGAACTATTATCAGAAGATTCTTTAATGCTCTTGCACACAAAAAGCTTTCTTTTGGTGAGCTGCAATTCTTTACCTGAATTTTCACTTTCAGCCATCTTGTAAACTAGTGGCTAAGAACTGTCTATAGCATATAACCCGAACAGGTAGTAAGACGTGGTGCTAATTAATGATAAAAAAAGTACTGTCTAGTTCAAAGGATTGCCAGCTACCACAGAAAATCTACAACATACTTTACGGTATTGCCCTGCCATATTTTGTCATAATATAATAGTATTTGTACAGACAGATGCTAGATAAAAACTTAGTGAAGAACACGTGGAATGCTAATATCTCAATTTTTACTTTCTATTGACTCCTTTAAGAGACGGTATTGTGTTTGTCAAAAAAAAAAAATCGAACTCGAGATTTTGATTAATGTCGACATTTCATGACCCCCTGAAACAAAAAAAAAAGTGGTTTTCTTAATGCTGTCTGTTTGTACCTTGGGCTAGAGCCTAAACTATTTTACAGTTTGGGCTAAAACTTGGTATTTGGAGTGTCCATAAACTCCTGAGGGGTTTTAGGAATTAAATATCTAACCCTAACATTAAGGGTAGCTTACTGAATGGCAAAAAAAAAAAAAAAAACAATTTTATAAAAATTTTTTTAAAAAATTTTTAATAAAATTTATANAAAAAATCAATTTGATCAAAATTTGTTCAAACAATTTTGATTAAATTTTATATCTAGACACTGTTTATTATTATTACTACACAAGATGGCAATTTTCATTTTCTAATGAAAATTACTTTAAGGGTACTTTACACGGGAAATTTTCCACGTTTCATCATTTCTCCCCAACTATTTGAGATATGAAATAACTTATGACTGTAAAGTTGTAGTACTATCAAAGACAAAAATCTTTTATTTGAAATAAATTTTTTAATAAAACCAATAATTTCTGAGCTATAAGCAAATATATATATATATATAATTTTTAATTTAGGTCTTTGAAAATGAATTTGAGTCTTATGCTCTTTGCTGAACAAATATGTTTATCTTTTCTCAATCTTTCTGTAGCAGTGTTCCTAGTCCCTAATGCCATAGAGTAAAGAGCAGTGTATATTATTTCACTTATGATCTTTGATGTAGTGTTTCTTCAACAATGTATAGCCCTAGTATTTCGTTTCACAATTCTTGCGAGTTTTTAGTAAATGTTTATTTTAAGATAAAAGCAAGAGAAAGTCTGTGCTGTGCACCATACCACTTTAAAAAAATGTGGCTTAGGACTATCTGATCCCATGGCATTCAATTTTCATAAAACATACTATTTTTTAACTAAGTCATGGTCCTTTTTAAAATATATTTATAAATGGTGAACTGTTATGTGGTATTCCCCCATTTTTCTTTCTAATATTTGCCTAATAGTAAAAATTTTATCTGTTGTTGATCTATTTTGTTAAAACCCACATTTATGATCCCTAATTATTTCTTCTGCATGTGGTGTCAATCTCATTAAAATTATGTTGGATAACATTTTATAGCACATTAGCTAAAAAGTGCAATTTTGCAAGTAGTCTGCTCAAAAATATATTTCATAACTACATCTAGTAGTACGTAGTAAATAAAAAAATACATTTCATATGCACAACAGGCCCATTTGAGAAACAGTAAACATATCTGGCTTCTCCTGAATAATTTTAAGTAAGAAATTAAATGACACTGAGAAAAGATGAAAAGTGACATTTTCATAACATATAATCTTATAACAAAACAAAGGTGTCCTGTCCTATTCTATACCAGTGATATTCAACTTTTGTTTTTTTCACATACCCTCAGATATAATTTCTCTTCAACTTCGTACCCACCCGCTTTGGTGGCTGCATAGTCTAATTCACTATTCTTGTAGTAGACTAGATTGACAATGACTAGTAGATCTTGGTTTGAATCTCAGCTTGGTGTACTTAGGGTGGTTTTTCCCAAATGGTTTTTCACTCTCTTCCACACAAATGTGGATACACTTTCTCTGAGTATAGCCTACCTAATTCCTAAAACCATTAATGTGATTAGAACCTAAGCGTATAACCCTAACAGGTAGTAAAATGTTGTGCTTAAAAAAAAACTTTGCAGCCCCAAAGTTGTTAGTGTTGTTAGTTGTTAGTTAAACATTTTATAATCTAGACTAGGATGCTGAAGATGGGGAGATCAGGGCTCGATCCTGGTCGGGTGCACAGAGGGTGATTTTCCTAAATGTTTTTCCACTTTCATTCCACACAAATGGGAGTGCACTTCCTTCTCAATTAAACCCTCCTAATCCCTAACCCATTAGTCTAATTAGTACATAGGCAGATAACCCAAACGGGTAGTATACTATATACTTAGCACTGCGTCTTACTACCCGTTCACACTATATGCTTAAGTACTAATTACGCTTATAGGTTAGGAATTGGGAAGGTTGAATCTATAGGAAGTGAACCCACATTTGTGTGGAGGGACAGTGGAAAAACATTTAGGAAAAACCATTCCCAGTTCACCCGACCGAGGTTCGAACCTGCAGTCTAGCTTAACACGAACTAGCGTGTTAGCTAACTACTCCACCGAGGCGGGAAATCTAAAATAAATTGCATCCAAAATAATATAATAAATAATAAGTCTTAAATTACATATACATATATAAATAATTTAAGACTTATTATTTGGTTATATTATATATATATATATATATGCATATAACATTTCACAGTTATATTATTTTGGATACATATAACGTCTCACAGTTCTTATTACACATGAATAGACAAAATAAAACATCACCATCTCACCTCTTTATGCAGTATGTTTGCTGAAATATATTACTGATAAAAACCATAATATCAAATTTCATCCTATTCAGCCTATTGAGCTACTCAAAGAGTCCAATTTTGGGTTATAGACGTTAGTGTCAAACATTGTAACACTTTATCTCTTTCCCACAGAGCTGAGAAAATGTTAATTTAAAATTTCTTATAGGTCACTCACTATGTGTTAAATTATCAAACTACTTTGACTTAAATGATACAACAATTTTTATACAGGAAACCTTGTGTTCCTCAATTTAGTGTTAAATGTCTCACACATTAATCAAATTGAGTAAATAATGAAATTTTTATAAAAATGCTCAAATTTGATTTTGATCAGAATGATGTCATGGTTTGCAATCAATTTTACATTTGAGTCACAGAAACAGTTTATTACATTTTATTAAAATTTCTGGATTCACAATTTTTGGCATTTGCAACTATTTAAATACAAACACTTTAAAAAATAACTAGACATGCTAGAGTTTTTTTAACTTGTGTTATTCTTTATTATTATTATTTATACTTATAAATATGTACATCATGTATGCCCAGTTGCAATAATTATATAGATTTTGGTTAAGATTTCTCTTAGGGGCACATTTAATTGGTATACCCTTGCTGGATAAGATTATGATAATAAATGCCCATAGATATGAAAAACTAAGTAATATTGATAATAAAGCTTCTTGGGGGTGACAAACTAAGTAGTATCAATAATAAAGCTTCATGGGGGTGAAAAACTAAGTAGTATCGATAATAAAGCTTCATGGGGGTGAGAAACTAAGTAGTATCGATAATAAAGCTTCATGGGGGTGAAAAACTAAGTAGTATCGATAATAAAGCTTCATGGGGGTGAAAAACTAAGTAGTATCGATAATAAAGCTTCATGGGGGTGAGAAACTAAGTAGTATTGATAATAAAGCTTCATGGGGGTGAGAAACTAAGTAGTATTGATAATAAAGCTTCATGGGGGTGAGAAACTAAGTAGTATCGATAATAAAGCTTCATGGGGGTGAAAAACTAAGTAGTATTGATAATAAAGCTTCATGGGGGTGAAAAACTAAGTAGTATTGATAATAAAGCTTTATGGGGGTGAAAAACTAAGTAGTATTGATAATAAAGCTTTATGGGGGTGAAAAACTAAGTAGTATCAATAATAAAGCTTCATGGGGGTGAAAAACTAAGTAGTATTGATAATAAAGCTTCATGGGGGTGAAAAACTAAGTAGTATTGATAATGAAGCTCCATAGGGATGACAAAACCCAAGTAAAATAATATTTTTTTCCTTTCATCACAATCAACTGATATATTACATGCCAGCTACAAGTAGGCCTATCCAGTTTAGACACTTGTAGTGAACACTTTTATATCCAGGCATAAGCTCACCTTCCACATCACTAACCAGCACTTCCCTTCCAAATATTCAATTGAAGTACACTTTTGTATCTATTTTGATTATTGAAAGTTGAATACAAAAGTTTTTATTATTTGTGTTTTTCATGTACTACAGTTGTAAATACATGAAAATACAGCATTTAGTGTTATTTTCATTGCTTAGTCATACAATCACCTCATTGTCTATTTTTTCTTGGTATTTATTGTCTTTTAAGATTAAAATCTTGCTGGCTGCCTCTAACTACTTCACATACATCCTTACCATGGTTTAAAATGGCCACTTGCAGGGGCGTAGAAAGAAAATTTTTCCAAGGGGGGAGGGAGATCAGATAGAAAATTTTACTAGTACTACCTCTTAGCCAATCAAAGTAGTTTTTATAGATATAGACCCCCTAAGGGGTCCATAAAATTTCAGGGGCGTCGGGGACCCCCCGAACCCACACTTGCCGCCTGTATGGACACTGGAGCATTTAAATGTTTAACAACTCATT
The DNA here is from genome assembly GCA_902155825.1 of Timema genevievae. NCBI lineage: Eukaryota > Metazoa > Arthropoda > Insecta > Phasmatodea > Timematidae > Timema > Timema genevievae. The sequence continues at coordinate 21,382 of CABFWO010003756.1, forward strand.
GATAAAGGCTGCTAATAAAATGTTAGGGTTTAGATAAATTATTTTTTAAGGAAATTTTAAGAAAAAATATTCCGAAATTAAATATACAACACACTCACTTTTTAATAAAATATATTATAATTTGGAACAAAATTTTCAAAATATGTTTTCTAACAAAATACTTTGAAAGTTTTCCTAAGAAAAATAAACATATTTTTGACAATTGTATGAAACACTCTTCAGGTATAAATTTTGAACAAAGCTGCAATTTTCATTATTTACCTGTATATTTTTAAAAATCAATCAGTAAACTATTCTTTAACTATTTTTGGAAAACATTACAGTGCTACTCATATTGTAAAACATTCTCCAGATCTACATTTTGAAGGGTGACCTGGTGGTCTAGGGGTAAGGCATCAGACTTCTGTGCTGAGGGTTCGGGGTTCAATCCTCGGTCCCGGCACAGATTTATCTGATTGCCAAACCCTTCCTTCACCTCTGACAAGATGTGTATTAATCACAACTTGTGAATGTGAGGAATGCCAGGCCTCCACCGTGGTTCGGATTCCACGTTAAACTGTAGGTCCTCCATTTCGTCTCACAATCACCCTACCATTACACATTAGCATAAGTGCGTATAACCCGAATAGGTAGTAGGACGTGGTGCTAATGATAATGATGATGATAATACATTTTGAATAAAATCATTGGAACATATTTTGAAATATTTCACATTTTCAAAAATTTAACACCAGGAAACTACTCTTAAATTATTATTTTTTAAAATCAAGTATACAGTACTATTTATCATTTAAAATAGTATCCAGGAATCCATTTTAAACAAAATTAATCTAGCCATTTTCAAAATATTTGAATTTAAAAGCAGGTCGACAATAAACAACTTTTAAGTAAATGATTTTTTCCTGAAAAATAATTACTTAGCTATAGGCCTATTTATTATGTAAATCACTGCCTATATTTCCAATTTGAACAAAACTGTTAAAGCCATTTTTGAAATATTTTGAATTAAAAAAATATTTAGTCATAGGTAAGCTACCTTTAAATCACTTTTTTTCTTAAACGCAAGTATACAGTGCTATTCACCATGTAAAATAACCCTAAGGTGTATATTTTAAACAATATCATTTGAGCTAATTTCAAGAAACATCTAATTTTCAAAAATGAGTCTATAGTAAACTATCAAGTGTATAACCCGAACAGGTAGTAAAACGCGGTGCTAAAAAATATAGTAAACTATCCTTAAATAAATTTTCTCCCAAAAAATATGCATACAATATTATTTATCATGTCAAATACATCCCAGATATTCAATTTATACAAAATTGTCAGCCAATTTTGGAAAATCTTAATTTTTTCAAAAATATTATTTCAACTCTTTCGCTGTGTAATTTCTTCTGGCATAATATTCTTAGCCTGCATAGTAAAAATTGAGCTTTAAATTATTATTTTTTAATTCTTGTTTGAAATTTCATTTTTTTTTCTAAAAAAAATCAATTTTAATATTTTACTTTAAAAACATAATAAAAATAAAAACACTTTAATCTCTATAATTTACACACCATTTTGTAGTCCCTTATGGTGTGAAATATCTCCAAACAAGGAATGGTACATATAGGCCAGGCTTTAGGTATTTCTTAATCGGAAAAAAAATTCATAAAAAAATTCATAATTGCTTTATTTTAGATGTCTAATTAGTATATTAATTTTCCCCCCTCGTGCGAAGTCTGCATATGCCACAACAATGGAAAAAACATGCTAAAATTAGATTTTGTTTCAATATCTGCTTTTAAGTTATACAGTAAAAATAGTTATAACCATAATTAAACAGAATAAAATTTTCTAAAAAAATGTTCCTAAGCATATTTATCATGTGATGGATAGTTTCGAATCTATAGCCATGAGAAGTGTACTACCCTCTTGCAACTTCACCGAATTATTGTTCACCTTATATCGTGCTTCCAACAGTATATGATAATAATAATTTGTAATGTTTGAAAAATATAGATGGCATTTATTACTAAATATTCATGGCTTGGTCCTCCAAAATTAATATTAATAAATAATATCTAGTTTTTATACTCGTTTCCACACCACTATGAGGTAGAGTATAGGGCAATTTTTTTTTTTGCTTTCCCCGAAGTCTTATTATACTACTATTTTTAATTTCCTATCTATTCGTTTGGGAGTTTAGGGTTGACAAATTTCCTCCGCGTCTTTATTAAATCTTTTATTTCCTTGTATGCGTATAACCCGAACGGGTAGTAAGACGCGGTGTTAATAATAATAATTTATTTCCTTCGTCGCTCCTATGTGAATGAGTTTCATTTTCTGATTCAAAAACCCCATTGTTCTTTTCGGTCATGATGTGGTCCAGTTAAACATCGATTTCTTAATCCTTCACGTTTTCAATTTTTGTGTACAATTGTCCCCAACAATTGAAGCAAGTGAAGGAACATCATAGTCCATTTTTCCTACAGCTGCAAGCTCCTTTACCACATTTGCGATATATGGTCTTTAGAAGCCTTTGTGAAGCTTGATCTTTAGTGGTGTTAATGGGAAACAGGCCATACTTCGTGTTCTTCCAACTCCAATATTGCAGGCTTTGGGGATTTCTATACTATTGCCAAACTTGGTGGTATGTTCGAAACGAATGCTCACATGCAACTGCCAGAGTAGGAGGTAAAGATGTGATATTGAATGTACTGTTTGATAAAGCTTTCACATATAATTGGAATCTTAGATTGGCTCACGAGTTTTAACTGCACAGGGCACCATAAAAGGCTGATTAAATTACTGTCCTATCGTGTCATCCGGATGTGCATCTGGCTCTTTGAAAATCTGCACAAATTTATGTAGCTTCTCGCCTTTCTTCAATAGTTTAAAACATTTTAATTCACCTTGCCTGAAAAATAAGGAAGCTGTCTCGCAGCCGCTAAATGCGTGTGGAAACAAAATATTATCCTTCCCTCGCACAAATGGCATCTGGCCTAATAAGGCTGGTTTTCCTGGAAATTCTGAATAGTAGGATGTCTACTTCCTCTTGGTATTTTTTCTTATTTTTGCAGTGTGAGGGCCTCAAAGAGCAAATACAGCATTCATGTCTTTGAGACTTTTCTTCACTCAGTCAAGATTCTGGTAAAGAATCTGATTTTCTTCCTCTTTTGACATACATACACTGATCTGTTGTAATTTAGCAACAGCCCCACAATCTTTGCGTGTCAATAATCAGTTACAGATTTTTTTTTATCTATTATTACATTATGTAGGGGATTTGTCCATTGACAAGGGCAGTCTCAATAAAAGAAATACCAAAGAAGACGACACCACATTATGTTTTTGTGGGTATACCTATAGTTTGTAATCATCTGGTCAAATTTGTCTACTCATTTCATAAATTTATTGTAGTTGGCCACCAATTTGGGCTTAGACAAAGTACAGAACTCATTTTCCCCTTTCTTAGAGCATACTTGCACTAATTCACAGTCAATATTAGGCACAGTAAAGAGGAGGTTCACTTTCCCTTCATGTATCATGCCAAGTACAGGTAATTATATTTTTATTGGCATTTGCCCAAAATTTTGGCTCATTGTCCTTTTTAATTTACATGATTTTGGCCTCATTTCAACCGAAGGATTTTTTCTGTTTGATCTCACAGTTCTGCATACACCTATGGCGCTTGTTTTTAGTTCATAAAAAAATTCAGGACTTGGAAAAATAAGTTATCTATATATATATACATATATACATTTTTTTTTCAAACCATTTTGTGAGGTTCAAAACAACCCTTTCCCCTAATGGCTCAATAATAGCTCCTGGATCTTTGGATTTATCTATGTACAAGGCCGTAGTCGGGTGGGGGGTGTTCGGGTTTCAAACCTCCCCTCCCCGAAATTTTATGAACAATATATATATATGGCTTATTTATGGTTCAAACAATATCAAAATTAATGTACAAGTACAAATTAGGGGGCTGTGCTACCATAAAAAGCATTTCAGAGAGCTTCTAGAGGTGTTTAATATTTATCATTTTCCCTTGCCTTCGGCAGTTATGGTGTTATGTTGCCATAAAAAAAAATCAGATAGCTTCTAGAAATGTTAAATATTTAGAATTGTTCCTAGTTTTCGGCGGTCAGGGGATTATGTTGCCATAAAAACACTTTAGAGAGCTTCTAAAGCTGTTTAATATCTGGGATTGGTCCTAGCCTTCGGCAGTTAGGGGGCTATGTTACCATAAATAAACATTTTAGAGATCTTCTAGAGCCGTTTAATATTTAGAATTTGTCCTAGCCTCCAGCAGTTAAACGGTTATGTTGCCATAAAAAAACACTTCAGATAGCTTCTAGAGGTGTTTAATATTTATCATTTTTCCTTGCCTTCAGCAGTTAGGGGACTATACTATTATAAAAAAACACTTTAGCATCTAGAGTTGTTTAAATATATAGATTTTTCCTAGCCTCCGGCAGTTAGGGGTCATGTTACGATAAAAAACACTTTAAAGAGCTTCTAGAGTTGTTTAAATATATAATATATATTATATATATATACATACACATTAAATATCAATATTCATCATAATCTCGAGGTAGAATTTTTTCACAATTACAATATTTTCTTTTTATATGAGAAACTAAAAATATACTTGTTCAAAAAGAACAAAGTGTTTTGCAAACAAAATTATAATAATATTATCCTAAAAATTACACATAAGCGAATATAATTGTGTTAATATTAGCAGCATTGACATTATTACTATTCACACCAGTGAGCACATAAGTCTGGTTTGCACGTGACAGAAGCATTGGGGTTTGATTCTTTGCCAAGTGTACTGAGTGTCGTTTTACCTTAATGGTCTACCACTCTCCTCCCATGCAAATTCAGGTACATTTCCTCAACATTCTGCCTTTATCATTCTTACATCATTAATGTAATTAGTAACCTACTTATATGTAAAACCGGATAGTTAGTGAACATGGGGAAATAGAAAAAATAAAAAATATCTTAGATCTTTTGGTGTCTCTTAGGTAATAGTTTATCTTGGTGGTTCTTTTACCAACCGGGTTTCAAGCCTATAACTAAGTTTTTTTTTGTTTTTATGATTTGACACATTTTTATATACTACTAATTATTTTATCACTGTGTCTTACTACCTGTTTGACTTAAACACCATCACAAATATTATACAGTATAACCTCATTATAACGGACGTCACTTATAACAGACAATTAAAAAAATTGTGATAATAATAATAATAATAATAAAGGATGCTTATTTTTATCTGACGTGTTTTACACTTCCAAGCAAGCGATTAAACATCGATCGTTGTGTGATTGAAGAAAAAATTCACCAGTGTAACTGAAGAAGCTGGAGGAGGAGTAAGAAGAGGTAGGAGACACTACTCAGCCTACAATTAAGGTGAGCGAAGTGAAAGACCATTTAAATTTTGTTATTCAATATGTTGAACAATCGGCAAATGAAAATGTGTTTGCATATTATGAACACTTACGGCACCTCTGTCAGTTATTAAATGAAGAAATAAGCAGCAAACAAACCCAGCAGAAAATAAATTATTTTTTCAAACCAATGAATGTAAGTAATCAACATGAACCTGGACCTTCTTGTTCTAAGGATTAATGCGGTGTATACGTACACATCTTTTTCAATTCAACATATGTTGAAGGCTGTTTTTTATTTGATGTATAATAAACACTTTTTATAGCTAACTACTGTACTTTCATTTATCTACACACTGCTGCATTACACACCTACAAGAATTATTTGTTATAAACCAGACTTTCACTAAAACGGACAACCTTTAGCCCCTATTAGTCCGTTATAATGAGGTTCTACTGTATTAGCAAAAGACCACTACCTACTACTTATTTACCACTGATTCCCTTCTAACACAACATTTAACAACCTTGTATTAACTAGCAATGCTGTTAAAATTAATTTTTTGTACAATTTCAAACTTTTCATAATAACAACATAATCATCACCATCATCATGAACTGTTTCCAGCCTGAGGCTGGGTCTGTTTAGTAAAATGCCTCCATCTTCCTCTGTCCTTCCATCATTCTTCCTCTTACACTCACCTCCTCTCTCTTGCACACTTACTGCCATCTTTTCCTTGGTCTTCCTTGTGGTCTCTTCCCTACATACTTCATATCCATTAATTATATAATGTTTTGGGTAAATAAGTGTGTTGAAAAATTGGGTGGAGAAAGGGTTGCGAACCTACCTACATAAGCTACAAACTCCATAGCTGACAGTTGTTCTTTTATTTAAGAGCATGTAACCCGAATGGGTAGTAAGACGCTGTGCTAAATATTATTTTTATTTTATTTAAGCTGCTCTTCCCCATGATAACAAACATGTTTGCCTCCTTTACTTGCACCCCCTTACTTGGCTCATTCCAAGAAAGGTCCCTAGTTTTCCAATACCATATTGAATGTAGGGAAATAAAGGCATTTGAAATGTTGACAGAGCTAATTTTACAATCTGAAGTTTTACAAGTATCATCTTAAATGTGAACATTTAAATATTAACTAACTATTAATTGGTTGATGACATACAATTAAAATTTTAGTAAAAGTAAAAAAAACTTTAACATTAAGCTTGTATATGTATATGTAGACCCCCTCTAAGGGGGTTCCAAGAAATCCCAGGAGGGGTTCATAAAATTCCAGAGGGGATCTCTCTACACCCTTGTCCACTTGGTCTTTACTTTAAACTAATTTTCATTTAAGCACACATAATTTTTTTTATATTATATTAATATGCTGCCACACCAAAAATATGAAAACATATTACTACTTGGAAAAATATGAACTGCACTGGTATTGTGGTGAACATTAACCTTTGTATAATATACTTCACTTGTTCATCATCTTAATAATAAACAACAAAAGAAGTAATAAGTTAATGTTGCATCAATTTCCCCAGTATTTCAAAGAAAATATTTAAAAAAAATTACACACATATACAGGTGAGAAGCAATTTGTTGATACGGACAGTACCACATGATTAGGTTGGTAAATAAAGATATGTCGAAAACACTCCTTGCAAAAAATCAGTTTTTCCCATGCCTTTTGAAAAAAAAAAGTCATTCAAGAGGGGTGATGTGACAAAGTTGTGCCTGAAACTTTCATAAAATGTGTATGTTGGTTCACAGTAGGTGTTAAAGGTTAATCCTTCTGTGGCTGGCTATGCACTTCTCGAAATGGCGTATGGATTCGGTATGCATGGGGGGAAGCATGTTGACATCAACTGTTGTAACAGCCACATTGTTTCGCGCCACAATGTCCTCGGGCGACTTCGGTGGGTCGTCAGGGAGCTTTGAGGAGAACCCACAAGAAAAAAATCGAGTGTTATGAGTTTCGGTGGCTTTGGTATTCATTCCACGGCCCCCCACACCTGATCCACTGGTTGGGTTAAGACTTATTAATTAGTCGCCACACTTGTGCCCCATAGCTTGCAGGGGCGCTGTCACACTAATACCACATCCTCTTTCGCACAAGCAACGGTTTGTCCTCCAGCAGCCAAAGTAAAACTGTGTCAAGAAATAGACAGTAGGTATCTGAGGAATCCAAACGATCTGGTAGCAAAGAGGGGCCCACAATCGCAGTAGCAACAATGCTGGCCTCAAACATTGTCATCTGGGAAAGCGATCAGCATACAGCCACGCCACAGGTCCGGCTCGACTGTCAGATGCCCCCATTGCCATTGGCTTATCCAAGTACTTATTTTACGGGTGTGTGGTTCATTGCTGCTTACTCAATACTGACTTCACATTTCTGTTTAAGTCTTTTCACTGGTGACTATGAAATTTCCAGCACAGTGTTGCCACATAACCACCCTCAACTTTAATATTGTTTTTTTCAAAAGGTATGGGAAGCACGAATTTTTGCAAAGAGTGTTTTTAAATTATATTTATATAACTAATCATGTGATATGGTCCATATCCACAAATTTCTACTAGCCCTATACATCTCATTTAAAACTTTTTATCTAATAAGCCTATATGTTTTGGATATAACTTACTTTATTTATTTTAGATGTAGATAATTATTTGTGAATAACTTGCATTACAAGGGTGACCTGGTGTTCTAGGGGTAAGGTGTCAGACTTCTGTGCTGAAGGTCCGGGGTTCAATCCTCGGTCCCGGCACAGATTTATCTGATTGCCAAACCCTTCCTTCACCTCTGACAAGATATGTATTAATCACAATTTGTGAATGTGAAGAATGCCAGGCCTTCACCATGGTTCGGATTCCACGTTAAACTGTAGGTCCTCTATTTCATCTCACAATCACCCTACCATTTCAAATTAGCATAAGTGTGTTTAACCCGAACGGGTAGTAAGACGCGGTGCTAATAATAATAACTTTCAATACACGCCAACAACTTACAAAGTTCAGGAGAAATCATATCTTGGAGTACATTAACAAAAAATGTTAAATATCACCATGGTCATAAGCATAATTTAATTGGTAAAGGGGGGGGGTTGGTTACAAAAATTTTTAAGTTTAGGACATGATGCTAACTAAGAAATAAGAACATTTGCTATTTTATACAGTGGTAATGGAGCTTTATTCGTGTACAGGGTGTCTACAAGTCACCAAGAAAGTCAAGAAACGTAAATATATTAATAAATAAAGACAATGGTTAGGAAAAAGTCAATACAATAACATGGGGGCCAAGAAAGTCAAGAAAAATATCAAAAGTTGTGTTCTAAAGTTTAAAAGCCCTATTTTGTATTTAATTTTTGCTTATAAAATGTCTCTTTAACAAGACTTGATGGAAAATTCATGAGTTTCTCCATGCCCTTTATTAAATATTCAAAGACTTCCCCACAAGAATAAGTGAATACCCTTGGAGCACTAGATCGTCAATTTTTACACTAAAATTTTATATTATTAGGTGGGTTGAACCCTCTAAAGTCATCAAAAAAGCACTTAAATTGATTCTAATTCTTCATAAATATGTGAAATCTGTTGAAAGAAATACACGAGCATCAACAAATTTTGGCAAGGCAAAGTTGGCCCTAGTAGACATGCTGTTGGTAACATAGTTGGAATTTAGGTTATCATTTGCCTTTGAATTTGAGCCATTCTTATTAAGATTTCAGTTAAATGATGATGCTCTTCCCCTATTTTTGTATCAAAGACTACACATGTTGATATACAGTCACATGTTGCATAGTTAAGAAATCTATTATGTATGATGTAATAACCTAATGTGATTAATGAAAATAGATGTATCAAATCGTATTGTATTGAAGACTGTATCCGACGTTATGATTGGTTTTGGAGCCACTATTACTTGCAAAGGTCAGAATGAACGCCAAGTTGCTTTCTTTCACATAAGAATGCAAAGAGTATTAGCTTTTGATTTCTAAGAAACTTCTCTTAAAATGTCCTTTAAAATCAAAGATTTTCAAAGGCGCTTCTCGCCCCCTCTCCAGATGTATTGACAAGTGGCACATTTTATTTCTCGAGTCACTGTAGCCCTCGAAGAATTTGTTCATAAATATCACATGGCATCATCACTGGTTGACACTGTTAAGAGACTACTTGCATATGTGTGCAATGCCATCTCTTAAAGTTGCTCAAGTTCGACTAGGAGACAAAAAATCTTGATGCGTTACTCATTAGTGTTCTAGTTGTTGCAAAAGTGAGCAATGATGATATGGTGAAGTTCTTTCATAAGATTCTGTTAATGTTTAATGGACATGTGGCAGTGGAAAGGGGATTCTCAATAAATCTGATTCAAGTAGCAAGAAATGCATGATTAAGAAAAATGAAGCTGATTATAAACATAATGCCAAAAATGAGCTTCTCCAAGATGCAAAAAGAAGATTTGTGGCACAAAGGAGTAATAAAGTTGCCACATTGGATGAAAAATAATCAATCTTTAAATAAATATGAAGTAGACTGGTCACCATGACAAAGTGTTATTGAAATTATGTATTCCAATCTAAACTGTTAAAACAGTTGATTCCGTGTTTTATTTTTTGTGCTTTTCTTTAAAACCTTTCTACTTTTAAACTTTATACTACATTTGATTGAAAACTATGCTTTATTTTTATTAAATATGTTTTTGATGTTATATTTTTGTGTGTGTGTGTATATATAGTATATATATATATATATATATACACACACACACACACACACACACATTTATTTTTACTTTCTAAACTTTGTCATTCTTTTTTATATAGCAAAAAAGTCAAGAAAATTTGTCTATGATCAAGAAAAAGTCAAGAAATGGAACACTATCTATAGACCCTGGTTTAAGAAGGGAAAGGGGGGAAGTAATAAAAAACTTATTTAGGGTTTTTCTATCATCCTCTCCCCCAGTAGATGTTAGAAAATTGGATGCTCCTATAAGCTATTTTTAGTGGTCGCTGTTTGGAGAGTTTTTGAAAATTATACTCTCTTAACAGCTATTTAGAATTGTGCTCCCCTTAAAAGTTTTTAAAATTTGGAAACTTCTAGAGGCTATTTGGAGTAGTCTGCCTTCGGCAAATGTTTGAAAATTTGATTCTTCTAAAAACTATTTTAATAAGTGCTCATCAGATTTTTTTTTTAATTTTTTAAATTTTTTTAAATTCATAATGCCCTAGAATCTATGTAGTGTGGTCTTTGCCTGATTTCTTTTTCTAAAATTAGATTCCTTTAGAAGCTATTTGACCTTTTCCACCAGCAGTTTTTTTAAAGTCAATACCCTTAGAAGCTATTGCAATTGGTTTTAGCCAGATTAAAAAAAAAAATTAGATGACTTAAGAAGCTTTTGAACGTGGTCTTCCCCCTACACATTTTTACTTTTTCATATCAAGAGAACCTGTTCATTAATCCCAAACGATAAATGGATTTTGTTCAAACTTGATATTTAGAAGATTTTGCAGGGCTATAACTCGTGACCTTTTTTTTAAAAATTTCTTTCTTAGGACTCACTCAAATTAAGGATACTTTACTGAGTGATTATTTTTTTAATGCCTAACATTTTGAAAATGGTTCTAACAATTTTGTTTAAAATATAGCTCTAGTATTTGTTTGATATGACAAATAGTACTGTATAATTTTTTTTTTGGGCAAAAAGTTGTAAACAGGAAATTTTTAAAATTTAAAATATTTAAAAAAGACATGTAAATTTGGAGATTGTGTAGTATGACATATAACAGTATATAATTTATGGGTTTAAAACTCGTATATAGCTAGTTTACTGATGACTGGTTTTTCAAAAACTGGAAATATTTATAAAATAGACCTTTCTATTTGGTTTCAAATGTATACCTTGGGAGTGTTTGACATGACAAAAAAACCCGTATACTTGGTTTTGGATAAAAATTTGATAAGGTATCGCCTAACGATGAGTGATTTTTTAAAATTCAAATTATTTTAAAAATGGTTCTAATGATTTTGCTTAAAATATATATCTTGAATGTTTGACATGAAAATAACAAATAAACTATATACTGGCTTTATGGGGGCGAATACGGCTAGTGGAAGATTACATATGACTTTTTTTTAAATTTAAATATTTAAAAAATAGCATTAGTGATCTGGTTCAAAATGGGTATCTGTTAACACTCTCCATGCTAGAGCTTTTGTGGAACCCGCGAGGAACGCGTTAGACATATTTAAAGTCTTAAATTTTGTCATGTGTTTTAAATATTTGGGTGCTTTAACAAGTCTCTAGCAGTGTTTGGAAGTCGTCTATATTTAGTACCAAAATTGCCACTAGATCGCACTTGAGTTCATTATTTCGATAGCAACAATCGATCTTTACAGCTGTCATCAAGTCAGGTTATAGCGACCCTGTTTGAGATTAGTTCATGTTCTTATCTGTGACCATATTGTTTTCTTTGTGGTGTATATTTATTATATAAGCACTCGTTGTTTTAGCATCATTACTATTTTCATACCTTCACACTTCTTGTAGGTTATTATTTTTCATAAACTCCATATTTTGTTCTACTCTGATTTTACATTAAATTTTCTGAAATGTCTTAGCCTTTTTCATATATTCTATGATGGTGTTCATTTACTTATTTATAATGTTTTTATCTTCTTTATACATTTTATAAAAATTGGCTTTTCCTAAATTTTTATTACATTTTATTTATTTTTACGCATTTATTCTTGTGTGTTCAGCAAAGGGAAAAAAAGAAACTGGAAAAGCTGGTGGGCAAAAGACAAGATATCAGTGCAAAATGTGCTAAGTTGTTTTGTGTTTTGCGCCCTGTTTTGAATTGTTTGATTTAAAAAAAATGTTTATTGCTAATAACATTTTGTGTTTGTTACTTAGAGTTTCTAGTAATGTTTAATAATAACTTTAGCCTTAACTGACATACTTTATTTAATTAACTACACTGTGTTTATTACATAAAAATTATATTCAATCATTTTTCTCTAAAACAGACATAATTTTTTTTATTAAAACATTTTTTATTATCATATATCATTCATCTCTATATCAAATTAAATAGCATAATCTGTTATTTTAAAAGATGTAAGTATAATCACAATATATTTACTTTGTTATTAGAAAAACACCAAATATGCTAAAAATGGCATTTCTGGTAAGGACCATGTATTTTCTGTCAGCAGTGAAAGTGTTAAGTTACTTGTATTATAAATAGTTATAGAGAATTGATTTTCTAAAATAAATCGTATAATAGTAGTAAACTAATGACTGATTTTTGTAAAATTTGATTTTTTTAAAATGGCTGTAATGGTTTGGTTCAAAATTGGTATCGGGGAACTATATTACATTATCAATAATAATGTATCTTTATTTATCAAAACTAGATTATTTTAAGGGTAGTTTACTTATGACACTATAAAAAATTTTTTTTAATTAACGTAAAGATTGAATTTAAAATGAGAATCTGGGAAAGTTTTTCATGATAAATAATATATTTTTATTTTTACAAATAAATAATTTTAGGAAACTTATTATGAAAGTTAGAATTTTGTTAAATATATTTGACAATTTGGTTTAAAATTTAGAAATAAAATGTTCCCCTAAAAATTTTTTGAAAATAAAATGCCTTTAGAAACTTTTTGGAGTGTACTTTCCTGGTAAATTTTTAAAAAGTGAATGCTTCTATAAATTTTTTGAAGTTAAATACAAGGCCATCTTTTTTAAGCTTCAGATTAAAAACTTAAGACAAAATTTTGGAGTAGGTTTGAACCCCTTTCTATGCATATTAATAACACTGACCAAGAGTACAAATGCTGTATGTTGTTTTTCAAAGAATACATAGCAAATAAAATCCAAGAGTAGGCCTGTTTCTATATTAGATTTGATAAAAAAAATTATGGCACCACGTCTCACCTGTTCAGCTTATATACTATATTGGAAATTAATATACCAAAAAATAATTTTTTTTTTTAACAAAACTAAGTTTTAGAATAAAAATTCTCATATATCTCCTTAAATAATCTTCAAACCATATCAACCATCATAGGTCTAATACAAAATGTTTTGAAATCTTTTATAATCTAACCTACATGGGTAAGTTTGATGAATGTTTATAAGCTATGTATATGTATGTGTGTGAGCGTGTCTGTCCACGTGCGTGTGTGCGACATAATAAATGAAACGCTTTAGGTTATGAGTTTGTAACCACAGTTTAATTTAAAATACCTACAAGGGCCATTATTATTATAAGTCTAATAATTGGATTCCTAGAAATAATATAAAAGAATAATGTAAACATAAATATTGAATTTAAAATACTATTGAATGTCACCCATGAAAAGTTTTCCTCAAAACGGTAATAATTTCTTAAGTTATTGCACACAAATACTTAAAATAATTAGCTTAATATAGATTCCATGTCATTTTTGTAAAAGGAATTTCCTCTATTATTTACCTTTAAAATCATTTACTCTAATCAGAAATTATTTAATTCTCTCGCTATGAATTCATCAAGGGAACACAAACCTTTCATCATGATATAATTGGTGCCAACTTACAACTATTTTGTTTTCTCTAAGAGTTGACTGTATGGGCTGAACGAAATCCCCAGTGTTTTTCTTGTGTGCATTAATTTGCTCTAAGCAACAATCATAAGCTTGACAAGTTGAGCTCGCCATCTTGGGTCATGTTGGCTAGTATTTCATGATTCATTAGAGCATTGAAATCCTGATTGACTTCAATCACCTTAAACATGATTGAACTCGGTGGATTTTATAAATGAAAATTAATGTTGGCTACATGTGTCTTCTTGGAAAAAATAAGTCCGTTATTTTTCACTCTTAAGTCTCGAATATGATAACAAACTGACTTTGAAACTTGTTTGTTAAATCTTTTATTGATAAACATCTTACTGGCAATAAGGGTGATTTGAAATTACACAATCTAAGGGCACAGAATAAAAAGGGTGAATTTTAATGAAAATTGCCTACACTTTTCGGAGAAAGAGGGAAAGACCATTGTTAGAGATAAACACCCCCAATGTATCCAGTTGAGTTTTGCTATTCATAATCAATTATAGGTATTTGCAAACACTCTACAACCACAACCTCTGAGTTAATCCAACTATCCATTAACATTGGTTATATTAAGAGGATATTTAGTTTCTCTGAATATTCAATAATACTGATTATCAACTTTTTATTCTTTTGAACCTTGTCATAAATAGAGTTTTGAGTTTTAAAAACTCACCTCAAGTAAACACTTCTTTTTGATAATTTATATTTCATCTTTGGGTACATCATATTTAGGTTGTTATTTACATCTCTAAAATGTTTATGCTTAATTGTTGTTCGTGTGGTTAACATTTTGTGTGCTGTGTCACAATTTTAACAGATATGTTGTATTTCAGCCTTTTTCATCATATAAAACAAGCCAGTGAACTAAAGCAAGGATGTGACTATTCTCTCTTCAAGAAGGGTATCCTCCCAATGTGGGAGGATGACGCCAATAAAAGGGGGGGACGTTGGCTGATCAACCTAGAAAAGAAACACAGAGGTCATGACTTGAACAACTACTGGCTTGAAGTGGTAAATTATGTTTATTATATAAACTGAAAATGCGTGTAAGGCCACTAACCCATTAAATTTCCATTTAACTTGACAGTATTAAACACCAGGACTACCATTTCATTTCACATCACATTAATTTATGCACAATTTTAGTCACTATAGCTTTACCATCTCATTTCACCTTACATTACTTTATGCACAAGTTTAATCACTTTAACTTTTATAATAGATCTAGGAAATAATTTTTATGTCATGTTAATATTCTCTTTTCTTCTCTCCCTCTCTCCCACCCATTTCCCATTTTGCAATCTTTCCTACCACTTTCCCTCGCCCTATATATATATTACTCTTTATTTTTCTTCCTAACCTTATTATATTTTTTAACCTTTCTTTCCTCCTGCTCAATTTCTACCTATTCCCCATCCCTCAATTTGAATCCTACCCGCTCCCACATTCTCTTCCTCTTTATATCTATAGCAAGATATAATTATTGACACTGAATCTATTTGTCCCAAATAAAATCAATAAATGTATTTGAAATAAGATCTTAGCTATTTACAGAATAATATCACTTCATGTAGAAAGCTTCAAAATAGTCCAGGAAATGAAGAGGAATGGTACACTTAGTACATTACCTTATTGTTTCACGCCGCTTTCCACTAGATGCTCACATTTGCACCATTCTGTTGGGATTTTTTCTTTTTTTTTCTTTGTGGTGGGGTTATATTCGGGAAAATGTACCCAGTGTTAGGCTTGGATTCTTGCTGGGGTGTGTGTCATTTAAGAACGAACTTGACTTTTGTAGCTAAGTTCAACATCCACCAAGATTATCTCTACAAGATTGAGTTTACAGTCTGAATATGTCAACTCCTAAGAACTTATATTCTTTACAACACCTAAGAGTTGACAATTGCCATGTCCATGAAATAATAAAATATTTTATGCATCCTTTGACATATTTTATCTTTAAAGGGAATTTTCAAGAACTTAATTTATTTTAAGCTTAAATCACAGATTTCTCCTTTATAATCAAGAACAGGTTTTGGCTTTGATACAAACTCTTCAGCATATACCTGTCCTCGAATCCTTCTCTTACCTGTATCTGTTTTTCCAGCATTTTTTTGTCATGAGTTTATAGTTGAGAAATGTCCTTTTTATCCTTCCACACAAGAGCCAAGATATTGTTATGCGAACCATGTGGTGTCTCAACTCGGTTTAGATTCAATGTTTTATGGGGGTTACACAAACGCTAGTATAATTAATTGTGCATAACTAGTGAAGCTTAGAAGATGGAAATAATCTTTTAGTTATGGATGTAGCCATATCAATTATGGAAATAATCTCTTAGCTACAGCTGTAGCTGTATCAAATATGGAAATAACCTTACATCTGGAAATATTGCCTAAGATGAGCTATCACTGATATCATAGCTAAATGGGTTGGGGGGGGGGGG
>CABFWO010003756.1:37948-56837 GCA_902155825.1 Timema genevievae
GGGGGGGGGGGGGGGGGAGTGTGAGTGTGAGTTTTGGTAGAGGCAGCTTTATGCTGCTAGTGTGCTTGCTCAGCAGCAGGAGGGTTACTCCCTTTTTATCTTTTGGATACCACAGATATGTAAACAGAGTTATGCTGGTACGAGGCTTTGGGCACAAATAAATTAAACAACCTTATAATAAACAACCTTATAATTATGATTTGGGACAAAGAATATTCTGGTGGTTTTGTTTATTCTAAAAAAACTATAGCAAGCGTTTTGCGAGAGGAAAGTTGTGCCCAGTCACGAACAAGTTTTGTTAATATTTAAAGGACCAGTGGTGCACCCATAACATTTTTTTGGTAGAGGCATACAATGTATTGAAGCTACTATGTACCTTTTTATGATAAGGAATTTTATAAGCGCTTTTGATGTGTGTAACAGTATACATTTTTAATATAATATAATATAATAATAGTCTTAAAAGTTAGCATATATATATATATTTGACTTATTTGCATTGCTATTTCTTATAGTTATACTTGTAATACTCTCTGCCTAGTTGTAGTTATTCTATCATAGACCCAGTTAATTGATGAAGTCTATTGAACTAGATTGTCAGTAAATCAAGTAATGGATTTCTGAATGCACATGTCATATTGAATGTAGTTTAATGCTAACCAAGCCTCCTTTAGATTGGAGACATGTCATTTATCTCTGCTTGAGGGATCTGCTCCTTGCTAATTGGTCAAGGGAACATAACAATTTAGGAGAATCCAACACCCTTAAAGTTGGCAATATATGTAGTTTTTTTAGAGAAAGGGTCTCCCTCCTAAGGTCCTTCAAAGCGAGAGAAAGTTTGTGCTTTGCTTTGCGTGTAATGCTTCATACCATTTTCTCATGTTCCATGTGCTTCCAATAAACGTTCAGTTTGTTGACCTGTGGATCAGGGTTTTGTGATGGTGATTCAAATATGAAATCACAAAGGCTCATAAAAGCAGTGTAGTTAATATTTATTAGACACTTCTTTCGAAACTATCACTTAGTAGTTTATACCACGCTCAGCAGCTAATAACCGCATTGAAAATTAATTAACAGTAGTTAGTGTCCAAACACCTCCACCCTCTCTGTTTACTTTAAGGCTACTTTGTTGCAACCGATGGTTCAGGTCCGGCCGTGGCTGAATCTGGACTCGAATTCTGATCCCTGACCAGCATCGGAGCTCAGCACATTGTATAATTTTCCCTAACTAGAGGTGAGGTAGGAACCAAAGTTATAATTCACGCTTTTCATAGCTTATTTTATTATTAAATTGTTTTATTATTATGACTAAAATATAATTGATTAATTATTAGCTAAGATATAATTTATTCTATTTTACTGCACCAACGACTTTATTAAATATATAGGTGACTAGATCGGCTCATAACTTCCTGCCTATTTAAAAAAAAATTGTTGTTTAAGAACCCACTCCATAATTATAACATATATTACTGCACCAACGACTTTATTAAATATATAGGTGACTAGATCGGCTCATAACTTCCTGCCTATTTAAAAAAAAAATTGTTGTTTAAGAATCCACTCCCTAATTATAACATATCTTACTTGGAATCAATTTATACTTCAAACACATCAAGTCCATGAAAATTTATTTAAAAATTTAATATTTAATTCTGGCTATAGTTCTTCTTTGTGATATAGTGGTAAGAGTTAATGGCTACAGATCCAGAGGTCCCATTCGATCTCCAGCAATTCCAAAATTTATATATGAAGCAGTGGATCTGGAATGGGGTCAAACTCATCCTCGTGAGGATAAACAAACTACTACTTGATAAAGAAATAGCAGCTCTAGTTTAGAAAACTGACATTAATGGCCGGAAGGCTCATTGTGCTGCCCACATGACACCCTCCATCCACATATGTTGGCACTACCATAGCTAATGGCGGCGGCCACTAGGTCGATATTTCTTGCTTGCGGGCGCTCACACCATGGAGTTTTATAATAATTATATTATTCTTTAGCATTATTTAAATCCACTACTCTTTCCAGCCTATGGCCTAGGTCATTATTAAGCTTGTGTAAAGGTGTAATATTAATATTTCTATCAATGTTTCGAAGAAAATATTACTGAACGTAGTTAAATTTAATTAATTTAAACTCAATATATATTGTGTAGCATTGTGTATTACTACCCATTTGGGTTGTACAGTTATGTAATAATTATTCCCGACCAGGATCAAACCACGATATCCACATCATCGGCAGTCTAGTTTATTGCGAGAGTAGAGCCTTTAACCATGCAGGTACAAACATTCTTATTTGATTAAAATAAATTGTTCTAACTTGCCAAACTTTTTTAGTTATCTAAACAAAACAAACATCTTGAGTGTACCCCATAGCATTATAATTAATTACTTTCCACTTGGTTTTTATTTTTCTCTCTTTTACTTTGTAGTTGACATCTTGCCTCTAAGATGTCTTGACAAAAATAAAACTAACTCATAACACTCACCTCTTACTAGAACCATTTATAAATTGTGTTAATTATGTGTCTTGTATCTTCCATCGCTTTCATTTCAGATGATTATACCAGGATCTTTAATATCGTGATCATCTATCCCATAATTGGCATAGAATATCCACCACTTTATGTTGAGTATGATAGGCCTAAGATTTAATGATGAAATATATAATTTCATCACCCGATAATGAATTGTTCCAAATTAGGTGATGTTGATCATAAGAGGTTTACTTTCAACTCTTAGGCGAACCCTATTGTACTTTTATAAGTGTATTAAAGATAAAACAATTTTTATTAGTTCAATGCGTTAATTTCTTTCCAGCTCTTATGCTTGATTGGTGAGGCTTTTGATGATTATCATGAGGATGTTTGTGGAGCTGTGGTCAACATCAGAGCAAAAGGGGACAAAATTGGCATTTGGACTGCTGATGCTTTGAAGTCTCAAAGTGTATTAGAAATTGGGTAAGTTGTCTTAAAAATGAGTATATACATTTAATTTAAGACTAAGGCTTAGGCACCATTTAGGTTCACTATTTAAGCTTGTTCATATTTCATAAATAATCCCACTATACAAATGTTCTGTCAATGTGTTAACTTAGGAAATAGATACATAACATCTTATTCTTGTCTTAATAGATAGACCAGGGTTAATCAACATTTAAAAACCACTTCATTTTTGTAGTCTCGTTTCTAGGGTTGTTGCAAAGGCAAGCCAATATTTAAGGACGATTCTAATAAATTGTTCTCTCCCCAGGCACTATTCATTATACAAACCTTTTGCAGAATATGGGTGAATGTTTGTGTGTTGGTACTAGTTAAAGTTTGATATTGTATGGAAGAGGTCTCATCAAACTTTGCTCTGGCAAAAACCGACAAACCTCCATTGTTTCTTAGAGCTCAAAAAAGAGAATAGCCCTGAATGACTCTATATTTATATAAAAAAAATCCTGTTATAACGGGTACGATTCATGCAAAATTTAAAACAAGAGCTATATTATTTTTATTAATTTCTCATATAAAATAATGTATGAAATCATATCAGATGTTTAGAAAAACACAAGCCAACAACATCTAAGCTTATCCATGCAAATTCTGACTACTTTTGATGATATTATGTTTCCACCAAAACCAGAATCAATCCCTGTTTCTCTCAAACAAATTTTATGCAAAGCTGAAAAAATAGTAACTGGCCAGACCTACACTTTTTACAGGAAAGTAATTGAATTTGCAAATAATGCTTAAAAGAAGTGTCATTCAAAGTAAATGTACAATAATGTAGATGTAAGATATTGTTTTTAATATACATTTTCCATTTCTTTATCTTGTTTGCGGTTTAGATTTTAAAAATTTTACCAATTGAAACACTATTTAAAAAACTAAAACCTGTAGGTACCGTTGTTTCCTATAGTTTGTTAAAAAAGTTTTTTTATATTATTTGATTTTTTATTAGCATAAAGCCTATTAAGTATAAATTTTGGTGATTTCACAAATTAGATACTTTTGTTCAACTGGATGAACCAATCTGTTATGGTATTATTTTGTCAACATTAATATTAAATGTAATGTCCAATTAAGATCTCAAGTTGAAATTTGGCATGAATACGTTTCAGGTATTAATGAATAAGTGTGCTATTAAAATATTATAACTTTTTTTTTAATTCAAAATAAAAATTATGAGTGGGTGATCTTGTGTGTATGACCTTCTTTATAAATGCCCTAAGGTGATCCATTTGGTATATCCTTTTTAATCCCAAAAAAAATACCTAGACAAGGTTTTTTATATTTTATTTCCTACATAAGTAATCAAATAAAATGTGATGGGCAGTGAGGCTCAAAATCTACCTTTTTTGAAATTTCTCACTATCTCTGGAGGATTAACAATAAAGCTAAATTCCATTAAAATATAAAGTACACCGTTTTTTTTTGTCGCACTTGATAATGTTTGGGTCCTGCAGAAGATATGATTAACAGTAGTTTATTTAGTACTTTTTCATTTAAAATCCTTTAATTCCTCAAACCAAGCCATTAGTTTATACTTATGTAAAATTTCAGGACAGTTTAATCATACTTTGTAGTAAAATCATAGCATTCTTTTTAACCAAATATACTCATTAAAATTCATTGACTGAACAATTTTTTATATAATTAATCTAAGTACATTGTACTCACAGTTCCTACTACCATATTTGGTTTAATTTATCTCTCATAAAATCTGGAAACAAACTCCTGAAACCCCTTAACATCTGTTCTGTACATATGTTGTTAACTTTACATTAAACTTTAGCTTGTGATCTAAGAACTAAATACACTTCATTGTCACCGAAACACGTTCGCCTTTATCTGATGTTATCATTAATAATTTACTGTGCATCCATACTCTTCATAACTTTGTTCTGTTACACACTCCTACACATCACTCACATTATAGTCACTTTTATAAAGTTATCTGGTCTAAATAGAGGAGGAATATTTAATAACTTGATGCATAGTGAAATTTCTTCTGGGATGATTGAGTGGAGCTACAATTTAGCTTAATATCCTCCCAAGATTTTTGTAGTGCTAATCACTTACTTAAATAAATAAATCTATGAGAACACATTAAGATTGGTGAAATTAAATAAACTCTTAAGTACTCTACCAAGAGTAAGAATGAATTATACTGTTAATAATCCAACACAAATATGGCCACTCAGGATTATCCCCTGATATCTCTTATCAGAAGGGTGACACATTTGTATAATGTTCTTAACATCTCAGTTCTTATGCTTCTTCTTTACTGCTAAAAACCCACATTTTGGGTCATGTTCATTTTTATAGCACCAAAAGACAGTTTTACTCCTACGAAATTGGGAATTATTTTATGGTCTCCCAAATTAATTCACTTTAAGCCCCTAGCTTTTTAAAACACTACACATTTTTTCTTTAATGTCCTATTAACTGTCTTTTGACTTGCTAAAGTTTAAATATTTTAGTTTTTTTAATATTACAACACTGGTTTTTTGAAATATTTTTTTGAACTCAAACACCCCTAGTGTTTCAAATATTATAAATTGTGTACATGTTTAATTATGAGTGCTTTGGTTAAAATAAACAGCAAAAATCACATTCCACTGTATTGTTTCAAATATTACATCTGTTCTCCCCACTTTGATTTCATGGTAATTAGATTAACATCTAACAGCTTAATTGTTTCATATAAAGCTTTTCTGTTCTATTTCCTATACACCCCTAAGTGTACTGATGAAAATAAGCTATCTAATATATTTCTAATAGTAGAAAAAGTCCTTTGTATGTCTGCATGCGAAACTAGAACATTCACTTTTAACCAAAATAATGTATACATTTCTCCTAGTGTTATGGATCATGAAACAAGATGCTGTAAATAGTCTTACAATGCATTCTTCGCATTGGCATTTCAATTTTCTTCAGCTCTACTACTTTGGTTTACACATTATACACCTCGTCATGATATTTGGATTTCTTTTTTGTTGGTTGTTGATGTAAAAATTGTGTCATTCCACCAAACATAAAGGATTCTCTTCTAGTGAGCTTTGACCATGCTTCACATATGCTGCTAAGTCAAGATTGTACTTTTTCATTCTCGCAATAAGATTATTCTAAAGATTCTAGTGAATCAATTTTTTCATTTGTTATTCCATTATATTGGCTTTGATAGTCCATTATAATGACATCATTCAGTTATAATTCTATTTTCTGAGTCAATATTTCTATTAAGTTCAATCACAAATATTCACTATGTAACATCTTTAAGAAATTTTTTGAACTCGCCTGGTGCCATAAATTACTGAACCCCAACTACGTACTGAAATACAAAATAATTATTCATTCATAAATGTTTTCCTTCACTTTTAAAATGCTTATAAAATAACAATTTAAGCGCCCATATACACCTTGAGTACAAATTATTTTTTCAAAGCCATAAAGTAAGATCAGATACCAATATATTCTTCAGCATAGTTAATATTTATTTTGGTTTAAGATTCATAAGCAATATCATTGTCTTTAATTAGGTCTCACTCTTGCTCATCACATAAAACAATTTTAAAATCTTCATATTTTTTTGTTAGCACCGCGTCTTACTTCCTGTTCAGGTTATACGCTTATATACCAGGATAATGGTTTTAAGGATTAGGAGGGTTATATTTTTGCGTGAAGGGAGAGTGGAATACCCTTTTGGAAAAACACCCTTAGTACACCTGATCGAGATTCAACCTTCATTTCCCCATCTATATTTCTAGTAAAAAAGTTTATTAGACAATAGCAGGGCCTTGACTGTATATTCTTTGTTTTAAAATAATCAACTTGCATATTGACAACTTCCAGGAACTAACCAATCTTTTATTAGTTTTTGTAAATTTTTATGCACTCTTTTATACTTTTAACTTATTCATTATTACTATTTTCTATATTAAAGACATTTTAAATTTGTAAATACTCTACAGACCTAATTAAGAAAATATTTTTAAAAGTCACATCAAATTTCAATTTGACTTAAGGGGATTAAAAATAAATTTGTATTTCATATTATATATATATATATATACATTTATTTATTCAGTTTAATACTAAATATATTACTATCAACTCTTTTAATGTGTATTCCCATTCATTTTTTTTTTCAGGCGCAAGATAAAGACTCGACTCAACATCAATCGTAATATGCCCATTGGTTACCAAATTCATAAAGATACAATGGCAAAATCGGGTTCAGTCACTAAAAATACATACACAGTATAACCACCTCAATGAAAACCCACCTATTATGCAAAGATATGAGACTGGATTGTAACTGCAAGTGAAAATGTATTAATATATTGTTTATGTTAGATGGAACTGCTCAAAGGATATTTAATTATTATGAACATTATCAAGTTTATCTGTGAACTGCTACTTGACACATGTTTGAGCTATTATTATATTTGATTTGATATGCTAGCATGTGAAACTATTAAGCCAAAATATGAGTCTATAATTTCATTACTATGCGGTCACAATATATTACTGTTAATTAAACATTAAATTGTTAAAGGAAAATCAAACATGACTAAACTAGAAATATCTGCACATATATATGTGGACAGTCAGCAGCTTGAATAGTGCCTTAAACATAACAAAAAGCAAACTCTTGTGAACCAGGTTGGTGAGCACATGTTGCTAGTCTACTGAGCTCTTAGTGCATGCTTAGAAAGGACATAACTGGGCATACACTTCGGTCTTGGCTTGCTTTTTGCTGGGTTTGAGGTGCTATTTTGTTCTTATATACATATATAATAATAATCATCATCATCGACTTTAATGGCCAAGTTAAATATATCTCCCGTGCCAGAGGGCAGTGCCTACAGGGAGTTGGTGTGCCCCTGTGGACTGATACATAGTTGACCTATTTAAAGCATGATACCCAAATAGTCCACAAGCCTCCACTGTTGTGTAGTATTTGGCCTTTAAGTTAAAAGTTTAATTTTTCTGATGTAAGTTTGTGTTTTTTATTTGAGTTCCTCATTGATGAAATCTCTCATATTTTCTTTTAGCATGTTTATAGCTATAGGTTTAAAGATTACTAAATCAAATATTTGCCAAAATTTTAAAAATGTCTTAGTCTAAATAGTTCTTACATTTTAAAAAAAAAAGTTTTTTACCATCATCTGATAGTTAAAACAGCATCTCCAAAAGTGTACACACACATGAAACATTGGATGCATATTTAAAACATTATTTTGAGAAAGTTCTTTGAATGTGTAAAATATGTGTAAATAACAATACTATAGTTGAAGAATTGCAAATACTTGTTAAATGAAAGTGTTAAGAAACTTTATCTTAAGATTTTCATGCTTTTTGTTATTTGTTAACACACAGTTAAAATAAAATATGACAGTCTCATTAAAATATAATTGATAACCCCTTACTCTATTGGTGAACATTTTAATCGTTTGTTGGAACATGGAAAATCTTAAACTAAAATTACAAAAATAAAAAAATGGAAATTGATAAAGAATGATAGGACACTCAGATAGGAACATGTAAAAGGAATAACATATAGGACAAATGCAATTTCCTCTTTTAAGAAGTTGCGTTGAATGTTTCACAATCCTTCCTAATGAGTTCTGATAGAATGAAACCTAGGTTGAGGGCTTGGGCGGTAACGATCAATTTTCTTCAAGAGCCACTCATTACCTTTTTGTCCAGTTCATTGTAAAAGTCATATTGGGTTTGTTCACTTTTATGTCTCTATCCATATTTCCTGTACCTCCTTCTAAATATAACAAAATACCCCAAAAAGTGAAAAGAGGTTTTATTGAAAGAAATGTAAAAAAATAGTTATAAATTATTTTTATCTTACTTAACTGAGAAAGTTTGAAATATTTTTAAATAGTTGACTTTTCTAAACTTTCTGCCTTTTTACATCTTTAAATTGTGTCTGTATATGTCTTAAGGGGTTAGGGACATGACTTTAAACCTGTGAAATACCTATTATAACTTTTTTAAGTGGCATGTGTATACATTTTATTTATGATTGTGTCATTAAATAAATAATGATAATTGTAGAAAATAAAGCACAAATAAAATTTAAAAATAATGGTTATACATTTATAAACACATTAATATTTCGATGACTCGTGGCATATTCCTCAAGAAGTAGTAGACTGAACAAAAAGTTTGCTTTAAAAACTAAGTTGGCACCACTGAATTCATCTTCCTCTTCAGTCTACTACTTCCTAAGGAAGCCATGTAGCATCAAATTATTGAAGTGATTAAATATGTATTGTGTTTTTCAATTTTATTTGTGCTTTATTTTCTATAGTTCTACCTACCATGTTTATTTAATGACATATGGTATTATAACAGGTTTAATGCACTTGATTTAATCTCTATTAATAAAAATGTTTTATTGAGCCAGTATTTTATCGAATTACTATTTAATTTCACTTTATTAACAAGAATCTCATTTCAAAGTTTAATTCTTACTAACCATCAATCTGATTTATACTAAATTTAGCTTTGGGAATTGCTTACTTTTAAAAATATTATGCCACATTTTTTCTTTATACTCTACAAACTAAAGCCTAAAATGTATAACAGCTACCTACAGGAGGTACCAAACTAAACTTAAAAAGTGATTTTTAAAATTCATAGAAATATTGATATCATCAGTAAGATTACTGTAGCCTGAGGAAGAAGATTCTGTGTTGCCTTGGCAGGATCACATGCATGACTTGATGTGACAGTAAAGTACAATTTAAGGTCATATTAAGATAAAAATAATCCCATTATGAATATTTTACATTTGAGAACAGATTAGCAATTATCTAAACGTATTTTAGGAGTTCCACCAGATTTTCTTTGTAAATTATATCTCTCTCACACACACTAATACCATTTTCTTAATTACTTATGTAATAGCTTGTGGAAGCCATCAGAGAAGCTAGTGGAGTCAGGCCAACTTCAATAAGGCAGCAACACAATTAGCCAGCAATTATTAGAGTAAATAATCATTGAACCATTTGAAAACATTATCAAAAAACACTAGATGGATTGTGCAACTAGATGGGAAAAGTGAATAATAGGAGGATGGCTGGTTTCCGTTACCTCATATCATCTTTGAATCTATATCTGGCAAATGTTTACATTCATGTAATCTTTGTGCCCTTTCTCTTTGAGGGCAAACAAAAGATTTACAACATGCTAGTATAATTTTATGCACAATTTTACATTAAGTGTATATTTTATACTAGGCCTGAAATAATTATATAATACCTATTATATATATTTTGTCACTTGTACCAAGTCGAGTTTTTACTTACAAGAATGTGATATTGAGAGTACCACAATCAATACAAAATATAAACACAAATACACAAATATTTAATAAGGTGCAGGTTAATTATTTTGTTTCACGCATCCCATGTAATTCATATCACTTAAACAAGTTGTAGGGTATATGCCATATGATGGTTTACAAATGGACAAGATAAGGATTTGTCATAATTTCTTAAAACCCAAAATAATATACTGAATGTTCTTCAGGCGCTAGGGTCATGGCTGATGTAAGGCCAATGAAAATGAGAGAAGCACCTTGTCTATGTCAAGTCTGATGATCGTAAACCCCCGAATTATTCGCCTTTAGCTACAGACTTTCAACTGACCTACATGTGCATGATGCATGGCCAGACCAGTGGCAGGGTTATCAACTTATATATAACACTCGAGCTGTTAATTATTACTAATTATTAATCTCCGAGATATTGGAGTCAATGTTTCTGTCAAGTCATGAGTGGGAAAATTGACAAACATTCTATTGATATCAAATGCGGCTCTAGTCCTATGGAAGAAATCTTGACATAATAAAGCGTTAAGTTACCAAAAAGCATAATAGCTGGGTTAAGTTATCTATCTTTACAAAAAAACCTTTATCTGAGTTTCATCCTAAAAGGTTCTTGATTGGCTCTAACACAGTTGACGTAACATTTCCTTTCCATTGTGGTAAAGTTAATGGGATTGAAGTAATTCTACATACTTGTGTGAGGCAAGGTTGTCTGTGAACAGATCCTGTGTCTAATAATGAAACCATGGCAACTGAGTTGATGTTAAGCTTAACATCCAACCAGGTAGGTGAGGCAGAGCTGAATTGGGGTGAGGTGATGGAAACACTGTGAGTAAAGCTATGTCTCTGTTAGAGAACAGTTACTCTCCCCTGATGTCCTGTTACTAAAACAATTCCTCTTTCCTGATATCCCAATCTGTAAACTCCCAGGCTTTTTTTTAAACTTCTGATTCATCACAAATTTGTTTGTTACAGTTTCGCACTAGATGGTATTTAGATTGACATATATAGCATCTCTACCCACCTCGGTGGTGTAGTTAGCTAACGCGCTAATTTCGTGTTGAGCTAGACTGGCGAGGACGGGAAGATCAAGGTTCAAATCTCGGTCAGGCGAACTAGGGGTGGTTTTCCCCCAAATCTTTTCAACCCTCCCACCGTGCAAATATGGGTTCAATTCCTCTAAATTCAACTTTACCGATTCCTAACCCATTAGTGGAATTAGTACTGAAGCGTATAACCCGAACGGGTAGTAAGACGCGGTGCTAAATTAAATTAAATTAAAAATATAGCATCAACAGTCCCCGAATGGCATAATCCTGATTGTTTTAAAATTTGTACTGAATGGGCGGGAACGGGATCTTTCACAAGGGCAGAATGTTCCTGTATTATTATTGCAAAACAGACATACTCACTTTCGTAATCCTTGAATAGGATTCAACCTACTTTGTAACTTCCCGCATTCTTGTTATAAGCATCTATTTCCTTATGACTTTGCTCATAGTAAACTGCTAATTGCAATAACTGTTGGATGGAATTAAATTAGTGGATTATTATATTTATTTTATTATAGGGTTGTAGGTTCGCGCAAATGCGATCTTTGATTTGAATGTCAGAAAAGCCTGCTCATGAGGGTTTGGATATGATTAAATAGTTGTTTTGGATTCTTCCATATTTTAAATCCGTTTAACTATCTCTTAGTAAACTTCTTCCATATGGTTATGTAAATAAAAAATACACCAAAATCCGAAAATTAGAGGAAATTCATCCCAAGTAGTCCAATCCTTTTTGTTATTATCCAACCATAGTGATTGGTATCCTTCACATAACTCTGGAAGCGCAGTTAACATATGGTTGTCCAACCACATATAACTATCCTTTTTTTCGGTTCTGGATATGTTCCAAAAAGCCTCCTGGACTCGTGTTTATTAAACTTTATATCCCATTTACAAATGAATTAATTTTAGTGTCTATCAGACGCTTGGTTATTGTCAATGCGCTCCACATTATATATTGGTTTTCAATTATTTAATTGAGAGGATTAGAACTGGCAAGATGGGCTTTTAACAGGATTTTCCCTCATTCCAATGCTTTCCCTTACTTTCAAACGAGTATCTTGCATGAGGAATTAGCTTTTGCTTGGATCTGGGGTTGGGTGCTATTAAGGTCATTCGACCATCAAAATTATATTGCATTATTTTAATAAGTGTATAAATATAAGCTTTAAATATTGATTCAATGATTTCAAATCATTACAGTTCTCTAGTTTTAAGTAGTCAAACTTACTATTTTATCCATTTTACATACTAATTTTAAGGTAAAGTAGTTAATATATGAGGATTAAATTTATTCTAGCTAGACATGCATATGAAATGTATGCAATGAAGTGCTTACATTATTTTAAATAAAATTAGTTTATAATTTATTAGCTATTTAATAGTTGTAAAATTACATAATTTTTGATCTTATACAAGTACTTTTCGTTTTATACCCTGATACTTTGATTTTATATAATTTTGTAGTAAATAATGTCGTTATTTCAAATTTGTTTGGTTTATTATTCTAACTCTACTCTTTTATTTTATTAATTACACCGCGTTGATCAATGCAAACGTACATTTTCTATGTCCATTTCCTGAAACTTCCTGCTTTGACTTTACATACCAATAACACAGACTAGCCAACCAAGGAAGGGTCGGGCTACCCTGGTCTCTGACTAATGACTCACTCTTAAGTTCTTTTTTTTAAGCACCGCATCTTACTACATGAGTGATGACTGTGACATTTATTTTGTCTCTTTTTCCTTCCTCTAGTAATTTGGCACTTGGATGGTATTTTTACTGTGTTAGTTTTATTCTTCAACTCAAAGTTTCTAAGGAACTCACTCATCTCTTGGTACATCAAAACGCGTAATAATTTTAAACCTATTGTTTATCTGAATATTTCAATTAACTTCATGAATGTATAAAAATATATGAGTTTCACTTTTATTACTGGCAGTAAATTGAACATTAAAAAGTATATAAAATCTTTGAAAATATAGCTAATGTCACATGAGTACTGCATTCCTTTAGGCATTTTCTAAAAAAAATCATAATTTTGCGTGTTTATTGAACATGGCTAAGTTCAACCCTAAAAAGCAACGCGCATCAAGACCAAGAAAACGAAACAAAAAGGTGAAATCGAACAAGAATTGGTATAAACTTAAAACAATGAAAGATTTGATCTACGATGTTTTCAGGTAAGTACAAGGCCGTAGATGGGGAGGGGGGTGTTTGGGGGTTCAAACCTTCCCCGAAATTTTATGAACAAAATATATATAGCTTTATGGTCCAAACAATATCAAAATTAAGATAAAAGTACAAATTTAGGGAGCTGTGTAACCATAAAAAGCACTTCAGATAGCTTCTAGAGGTGTTTAATATGTAGAATTTTTCATAGCCTTTGGCAGCTATGGCTTTATGTCGCAAAAAAAACCCTTCAGATGACCTCTAGAGGTGTTTAATATTTAGAATTGTTCCTAGCCTTCGGCAGTTATGATGTTTGTTCCCAAAAAAAAACACTTCAGGTAGCTTCTAGAGTTGTTTAATATTTAGAATTTTTCCTAGCCTCTGGCAGTTAGGAGGTTTTGTTGCCAAAAACCCCACTTCAGATAGCTTCTAGAGGTGTTTAATATTTAGAATTTGTCCTAGCCTCTGACAGTTAGAGGGTTATGTTGCCAAAAAAATACTTCAGATAGCTTCTAGAACTGTTATAATTTTTTTTTAAATTCTAGCTTAAGGCAATTGGGGGATGTGTCCACCAAACCCCCCCCCCCNGGGATTTGTCCAGCAAACCCCCCCTGAAATTATTGGCTGGCTACGGCCTTGGGTACGTAATAAACTCATAACAAACGTAAGAGATATATATGTGGCGTATATATCATTTGCTGAATACATTGTAGCTCCCTAATTGTTGGAGTTGGAAATCATACATTTAAATTCACCACAAAGAGTTTTAGTTTGAATTATGGCTTCCTTAAATAATTACTAATGAATATCAACACACAAGCTGCAAAATCATTTTAATTACAGGAATGTCCGTATGGAGGAGAATACATTTTAATTAATTTAAATTTGTTGAAAAATGACACCTTGACATTAGAATAAAATTGAACCCGGGATCTTAGCGCGTCAATGTTCTAGCACTGAACTATCCAGGATTCGTCCCTCTCTCATGATATTATATCCACACGCACTGACGATATAAAAGTGTAGTCACTTTAGTCAGTTCAGACTATAACTTATGTAAATTTTATAGTATAGGCCTTTATCAAAGGTACAGCAGTAGATCACATGATTTGACATATGAATTAGTGGCCCCATTTCTAGTAACTTTTAAAGTTGTCAAATAATGATTTTCCTATTAAAATCAGTCTAAATCATACATTCAACTTATCCACTAAGAATCTTAGTTTGAATTACAGCTTCAACTCGGAACACACTCTTGTTTGTTGTTCCGGGGCCTGGTTACCAGTGGTTAATAACACTCCATTATTTGATGTCCCGGGGCCTTGTTACCATTAGTTCATAATATTCTATTGCTTTATGTCCCACGGCCTTGTTACCACTGGCTCATAATCTACTATTGTTTGATGTCCTGGGGCCTGGTTACATGAGTAGGACATGACTTGTACCAACTGGTTGAACTCATGCATATGCGGACAAAATGATTAACAGCCAACTGGTTAACCCCAAAAGACCAACTTAGAAAATTGATGCCTTACTAATGATGATTTTAATCCACAAAATTAGCGTGTAACTGAATGGGTGGTAAGACGTGGTGCTAAAAAAAATCCAATAATTGGTTTTTTTTTTCTTTAGCTCTCACTCCCCGTTTGAGCTATACGCAGAATAAGGAATGCGAATGACGCATTAGACCATGTGACCACAAATGTGGGTATTTATTAGAGCTATAAATCTTATTAAAAAATAACATTTCATAGACTTTACTTGTTATTTCCAGTTTACGATTTTGTTGTCGAACACGTTTGTATTGTATTAACTTGTCGGTCAATTGGTCAATCCATCTCGACTTTTGTATACCATTAGATTGTCTCAAGTCAAACAGTTGTATATCTTATCACATGGTCCTAAACGTGTCGATCACTTGACACACTCAATCTTTGAAATGATTTTATTTATTTGGTCAACCAGTTGGCTGTCGATCACTTTGCCTTCTTATGCACAAGCTTGTAGACCAGTTGGTCCTAGTCTTGTAGGCCACTTGACCTACGTGACATTCAAACATTTTTACAGCTTTTTGGCCGGTTTGTAAGATGCCAATCATGAGCTCTGTTAACTATTATAATAATAACAATGAAAAGTAATACTTTTTGTTACTACAAATGGAGAACTCTAAAACCTGCTTCGGTACTAGCATGATCTCCAAGACGTAACTCTTGTTTGAGACTAGATTGTTAAAGACAGGGAGATCGGGGTTCGATCTTGGTCAGGTGTACAAAGGGTAGTTTTATTATAAATTGTTTCCCACTTTCTCTACGCAAATGCGAGTGCATTTCCTCTAAATTCAGCTTTCCTAATCCCTAACTAATTAGAGTAATTAGTACATGTGAGTATACTGCGAACGGATAGTAAGAACTCGATGCTAAAAGAATAATAAAAGAACCCTTAAACTTTCACCACTTAAATTATTTCATTAAATTGCCTAGTAATACATTTATTTTTTCTTCCAAGAACACATTTTGTAAATATAGGCCTAATAGTATTCAGTACAATAAATACTTTGCAACACGTGTATTAAGTTCATTATTTTTAATTTTTAATATTCTTTGAATCTTAGTAACCAGGATTCAAACTCAACACCACAACTCCCGGGTGAGCCATGCAGTGACCATTCATGTTCTAAATTACTAAATAACAGTGAAGTTCCTTAGCGGAAAAAAGAGGTAGCGTTATGACACTGTTGTGAACAAAGAGCTGGCAATCCCAGCTTACTTTCCCACTCCACCTGCCCACCCCCCCCACCCCCTTTACAACACAACACCCCCCTTCAACCATGTTAAAAATTCCCTCTCAAAATGTTATAGACTATTCATTCTAGGAGAAGCTTGTTGGACGAATCACCTTAATTTGGCTCTGGGGTTTGTAGAAGTCTAAGGCTTGTTGATGCTATTTAAACATGTGTTGGAATTTTGCTAGGCTTTAGGGAGGAAACTGAGTTGGACTTCGACAGGGTCAATATCATTGGTCTTCTTTTAGACAGTCATGATCCATTACACTGGTTCTCTCTGGTTTCTTCCAAAAGGATGCATGCTCGGTTGTAATCTATGACTGTCTCTTGGTCGATGAGCCGCTGAGGAGAATGTCTTCGGCGAGCTATTCTGCAACTAAAAAGGTGACGGTCTCCTCATTTCCTATCTCAATATCTCAATGGAACCGATGCCAGGACAGTACTGGCAAGGAGGGGGAGCTAGGATAGCTCTGGGAGGTCCAAGAAGTAGCTCTCCACAGCTCTGTAAGTATGATTGCTGAATCTTCTTAAAAGTTGGTTTTGGTGGAGGATCACTGCAAAATTCCAGATAGTTTTTTTCCTACGGGATTCGATGAATGAGGGGTGGAGATGAACAGAGAAATTGACAAGTTCTCAGTTCAGCGGGTTTTGTTTGGGAGCTATGGGGAGGAGGAATTTGAGGGTCAAATGGTGGACCAGAATTAGGTGTGAAGCCTTGGGGTTGGTTGACGGGCAAAGATGTCTTCGGGTTTCGATAATTGCTGATTTGGGGTGAGCGGAATAGGGAGTTTGAGTTTGACATGTAGTTAATAGAACAGTTGTAGGTATTTGATGGTCGTTTGGTCGCAAGTTCCTCCTTTTCTAGAGTTTGGGATCCCTAGTCAAAATTAGACTTGTAGAGAAAGTTGCGATGAACAAGAGAAACTATTGACTGTGACGCCTAATTATCAGGGAATGTGGGAAAGCTTGGTTAGTCACGGAGGGATGGCACATAACCTAAGATAAGGAATAGAAGGTCAACCTGGGGAGCTGCTGCAGGATGGCACTTACTCAGGGAAGAGAAATATGAGGTAAGCCTGGAGGCCACTTTTGAATGGTGTGTACCCAGAGATTAAGGGGTTGGATCTGGTTGGGGAACAGCTGCTTTCGCCTACCTAACAAGGAGATGAAGAGGTTATTTTGATTGGATACTTAATTTTCTCCTCTTTCTTTGTCTTACACATATATATATTTTTTATCCTTGAAGATAACCCTTCACTATCAGGGACAAGTAATATTAAATATACATAATGCATTCATAATATCTGGAGATTAATTTTACTAAGGATTTGAAAATTAAATATTTAGAAGTTACATATTGTATAAATTACTTTACAATAATTATCTTAGGCATAAAAGGTAATAATTTTGAATTTTTGGTCTTTTGACCCTTGGTCCTACTTTTTTAAATGAACAAATTTGTTCCCATATTTGTTGGAGAGTGAGGGTGGTGTATTCTGCCTAGCCAAGCCATTGGTCACGAGGGGACCATGGTGGGTGTGATTGCAGCCTTTGCTGTTAGGGGTGAAATGTGGTGAACTGGTTGAATGGGTCATGGAGACATAACAAACTCAGTTGGATGGCGAGGAGTTTAAAGAAAAATGTCTTGTTGGACCATTTGTGCTCTTTATAAGAGTTAGCCTTGAAGTTGTGTGAAGGAGCTCGCTTATGAGGGGAAGGATTTGATTATTGGGGGTCAGGAGAAGAACTGTTTATACATTTGCATTTTACTGAGAAAATAAAAGTAAGTGGATTCTTCCATGGTCTAGGCCTCTTCTTGGAGTTTGGCTTGGAGCTTGACTTTCTTTGACTGGACAGTTGGGACTCCTGCATTAGTGTTGGGTGCGCCTCTGCATTTTTGTGTGTATGTTTTTTTTTCTACGGGCGCCACCAAGTTTATCTGAACTTGGAAAAGTACTACTTTTGGGTGTTTCCTTGAATGCTTCTGCCTCTCACAATTATAAGTTAGAATGACCCCATGCTGGTCGCCATCTTTATCACGTGCAGCTGTCTCAAAGTTTCTTGTTCTGGATGGAAAGTGGGGAAAGCGGCATGCTGGTGAACTGTCGTTCCTTCTTTAAAGGCTGGGAGCGGGAAGCGGATGTCCAGGTCTTCTCCCTAGGCTTTCTCTTCTTTTTATATTAGTTTAGCCCTTGTGAACCAGCATAAGTTCGGAATTTTGGAGGAGGTGTGTTACCATATGTTGAGGGGATATCTCACTTAATACTTACAGCGGGAGCAGTGGAAGATTCCTTAGGTGAATCCAGAGTAGGGTTTAGGTTCTGATCGACGGAACAGGGCATGATAGTTTGCCAGGGACAGAATGGATTACGGGGCTAAAATTTCAAAAACAAGACACATAAGTTTTTGCTAGAGTCAAGGGTCTTGAAGGAATCTAATGTGCTGCTTTTGGGGTTCTGAAGAAGGTACTGAGTGGTAGGGAGAGTTGATGTAAGGCTTTGCAAGTGGGGGGGAGGGGGGGTTGTGTGGAGGTGAT
>CABFWO010003756.1:56934-79586 GCA_902155825.1 Timema genevievae
GGGGGGGGGGGGGGGTTGTGTGGAGGTGATCTGATTTGGTACTTCTGGTTTTAAGTAGGGTCGGCAATGGATGGGATATGGGAGGGCTCAGGTGCGGCTGGGAGTGGGGATTTGGGAGAAGGGAGCCCAATAATTTTTGAAGAGGAAATATTGTGTGGCTCTGATTTCTATGTGGCTGCTTCCTCTTTTGTTGTGGGTTATTCATGGAAAGGGGTTGTATGACATGTTCATTGAAAGTGGGGGAAGGAAGAGAGGGAGCAGTTTTGATGTTTCTTAGGCATTGGGGTAGGGGGTGGTAGATGAGCAACCCGGATGTTATTTAGGCACTGAGGGAAAATGAGGGGGTGTGAGGTGAGCAGCCCAAGTGATTTTTGGGTTCTAGGGAGAAGGAGGGTGAATTTAAGTAGGCAAGAATGTTTAAGTAAATATTATTAAGATGAGAGTGCATTCTGTTCTGAGTCAGAATCAAATGATTTATTGATAAAAATACAATTTGGTCATCACCAGACAAAGAATCTCGGTCATTGGGAAGGCTGCTATATCTCCCCATTGGTACTTAATATTTATGTATTCTAAACTCTATTGGTATTTAGTCTTTACCATTTATATTTATAGTTTCTCTGTGGGTTTCTTTTTTCCTTCCTAGCGCGCCTTAAGTTATAAGTCTTGCACTTTTAGTATGGGGTCGGTAGCTTGCTCAGGGATGTTTCCTTACTTAAAGCATTGGTCACTAGATAGCATCCTAGTTCTCTGTAACAACCTCATTTTCTTTTTTAAATATATTTATTCTTCCATTTAAATTTTTCACACATTGTTTGGTATTCTAGTGTTGGAAGTTTCATCTCTTTCTTGTTTACTTTTAGAGATACTATTTATTTAATCAATCATATTACTACATACAATGTTTTAGATGGTAACTAAACATTACTTGATGTGAATGTCCAAAAATGTTTTTTCAAAATATATTTAACCTTTATAAATAAATTTTTATAATTTTGGTACCTCCTGACTCTTATTTCTCATACAAAGTATATTATTTCCAACAATAAAAACGAGCAACTTTTTTTTAAGTCATAAAGTTTTACTTTACAAACACACACAAAATTGAAAATATTTGCAAACCGAATTTTTCTAAAATAATTCTGATATGCTAGTTATTACTTAAAGTGAACAATGCTCTGTCAGTTTAATTTATTGAATGTATCATAATGGTATGTCTTGTAGTATCGATTGAATATTTATGCAATTTTTGAACAAATCTTGTTTAAATATATATTTGTTTATTTTGTTTAATATTTACAAAGTAATTTTATTTTACCAATGATATTGTTTATGCAGTGGTTGATTCTTCCAGTATTATTTAGATTTATCTTCTTTCATCATATTTATCAAGTGTGTTTCATAAATGCCTTGTTTTCATTGAAAAAAAAGTACTTGGTTCATTATGCAGTTTAACAATATTCACTGCTAAATCATTCATATTTTGCAAAGGATAATTTTTTAAGTTTAATATGTTATATGTTATATTAGCGTATAACCCGAACGGGTAGTAAGACGCGGTGCTAATAATAATAATATGTAATATTTAATACAGTCTGTGTGAATCAAGTTTTATAAAGCTAATTTAAGATTATTAAATGATATCTAAAAAATGGAGATCTTAATATCACAAATTAATAATGACTAACAATTCTGAAAGTATTTTATCATCACTATCAAAAAGGATAAGACAAGCATTTTTCAACCAAAACAATTTATCCACTCCTTTATTTTGGATAAGTCCACTAGTAACTGGTATTAGTATTGAGCGTATCTTAAGTTTAAGGATAATATAGGTAGAAAATATGTTTTATCCTATTTTTGAATACTTAAGATGCAAAGAAAACATTACTAAATTCCTTGTGATAATTAAAACACTAAAAGACTTGAGAAAAAGCACCACTTCTGGGGATTAATTGTATACTCATTTCAATCAAAAGCATATGTTATCACTGGTGACTTACAAGGCTGACCTATTTAATTGGAAGTTAACATCACCTTCTATTTTGTGTTTGATATGATTCTTTCATCAATTTTTATTTCAAATTCACCTCTTCCAACAGTAGTGCAATATTGGTTCAAAAATAAGCTGCTTTTTTTTTAACACGGCCCTATTAACACTAGTGCAGCCTATTATAGAACACTTTAAAAAACAAAACAAATTTATTAGCTTTGACATCCTTATATAATTATATAAATACATATTAAAATATCTTGAAGCTGCAAAGTTATTTTAAAATACACGGACATTGACACTTTTTGCTCGTGGTATCGGAAGAGACTACCTACTTAAAGGAAAAATAGCCACTAAAATGAAATGATACTTAAAAAGTTACTTTTTCTTTTAAAACATGTTAAAAAAACTTTTTATTTTTGCACGTTTGTCAGAACTTTTATTCTATTGTGAGAATAATTTAGTGTAATATTTATTGTTTATTAAGTTTGGTTTGTTCATCATGAATGATGATGTAGAGAAAATGTGTTTAGGCCATGATACAATTTTTTTTAAATCTCACTGGTAAAATGTGCACAACTACAAGTGTTAGAAAAGCGAGAAGGAAATATGTGGTTTTCTTCACCATTAAAATTGATCTCATTTTCAGTATGCAATTATTTTTTCTTTTAAAGGGATCATATTTTTTTGTTATGACCTAGATTCTTGTGCCGCTTATTTTCAATAAAATTGGGCAATAATCAACATTTGCCTATGCATATAGGAATATTAATTTAAAGTGACACATTTAATTATTTAACAGTATGAGAACATGGTAGGCCTTTTATTTTTAAGCATTTATATATTTCTGTTAAATATTTTATATGCAAGTACATTTTATATTAAAGATCTAGCACTAAGTTAGAAATAAGTGTGCTTCTATTATAGATATTTTAAAACTAATTGTACTTAGCAAGGTATTTTCTTGTACATTTGACAACTGTGGCAGTACAAGAGTAATACTTTTCATACTAATTTGATGTAATCTATGTAACTTCTTGGAAGTAATATGAATGTTGTAATGTTAATTTAAACAAATTTCATTCGTTTGCTCCACTTTCTCAATATATGGCAATTTTGCTGCTTAATAAATGTTGTTACATCCTAACAATTATTTTGTGAAATAATAATTTATATAATAATATTGTTTGAAAATAATATGTTAAAAGTCTGTTTTTAATTTTTTTACTCACTACAACAAACACAATATAAGAGCCACATATTTGTTTACAATTTATGACATTTCTTAACTTAGAAATTTCTTACGAATACACATTTATCTTTCCAACTAATTTATTATCTTTATTTAAGCTTACTCTAGAACTCTACATTATTTTAATTTTGGTGACCTGGTGGTCTAGGGGTAAGGTGTCGGACTTCTGTGCTAGGGGTTCGGGGTTCAATCCTCGGTCCCGGTACAGATTTATCTGATTGCCAAACCCTTCCTTCACCTCTGACAAGATGTGTATTAATCACAACTTGTGAATGTGAGGAATGCCAGGCCTCCACCGTGGTTCGGATTCCACGTTAAACTGTAGGTCCTCCATTTCATCTCACAATCACCCTACCATTACACATTAGCGTAAGTGTGTATAACCCGAACGGGTAGTAAGACGCGGTGCTAATAATAATAATAATAATATTTTAATTTTCATGTGTTGTATATAAATATTAAGAAAGAATAAATTTTAAAATAGTCGGCAAACTTTTGTATTACAATCTTTCTTTCTCTGCATTAGGCAGTCAAATAATGTTGATTAGTAAAAAAATAATAATTGACAATTCTTGTTATATTATTTGTACTTGACACCTTAACTCAGTCAGTAGCATGTCTATCTACTGAGCCAAGTGTTCTGGGTTCGATTCCTGGCATGGCCGAAAAACGTATTATTGATGAAATGTGGGGCTACCCTTTCACAGTGATGAATTAAGGGCCGGGGTCTGGATGTTGTGCCTGTCCTAGTCTTAATTTAGATAATAAGGCATATTAATCTACAACAGGCCAAGCAAACCGTTAGTAAAAAAAAATATGGCTTGAATAAAAATCTAACCCAGGCCACAGGCTGGAAACAGCAATGGATGTAAAAAATATGTTGTTTGCATCATCATTAATTTACTGCTTAATGTGTAATACATAATGATAATACTAACAATATAATAAAAATTGTAAATTTTTTTTTAGCAACGCTTCTTACAACCATTCCGGGTTACGTGCTAATTCTTATATTCTTTACTAGATATCCATTATTTGACTGCCTAATGTGAAGCAAGAAATATTGCCATGATATATGTTTCTGACTATTGTATAACTTATTCTTTCTGGCTCTTTTTATTAAAAACTCTCCTTGCTATAAAACAAAATGTTATTTGAAACCTTTTGTGTTGGTTGACATTTGGTTAAATTGGGTAAAATAATCAAATACTAAAACAATTCACATCCATCTTTAAATGAATTTCAACTTCATAAGTGTAAGAAATGATGGAAATTTTTTTTAATCATAAAACTTTAAATTTCTTTATTGTGGCTGGGTTATCAAATTCTCAAATTATATGTGTGTTTATTGTTTCTGGTCTATTTAGTAAAATGCCTCCATCTCCCTTTGTCCTTCCACCATTCTTCCTCCTGCACGCTCTTCCACTCTCCTCTCATTTACACACATGCTGCTATCTGTTCCTCCCATCTCTTTCTTGGTCTTCCTTGAGGTCTCTTCCCTACATACTTCATATCCATCAATCTTCTTGAAATCCTCTCCCCTTCCATCCTCTATATGTGTCCATACCATCTCATCCTAGCTTCCTCTATTATCTCAACATCCCCTGTACTCCAACTCTAGACCTTACATCTTCATTCCTAATCCTATCTCTTCTTGTGTCAGCTAGCATGCTCCTCAAAAACTTTATTCCCATGGCTTCCAATTTCCTTGTTTCTCTTTTATCCATATTCCAAGTTTCCACTGCATACATTACTATGGGTATGAAGTATGCTCTATACAGCACTTCCTTACACTTTATGGGCAATTATCTTTTCCATAGTAGGTCTCTTACACGCCTGTAGAATACTTCTCCCTGCTGCCCTCGTCACACTATATCTTCTCTGTTGCCCCCTTTTGCCTCAATCACATTACCCGGATACTTAACACTCTTTGCTTCTTTCAAATCTACTCCATCCAGTTTTATCACATTTCTTGGCCTTGTTCTCTGCCTTGTAATCACACACACACATATATATACTTTTCAAGACCGTTTGTATCAAGAGAACATTTTATTATATATATGAAATACATGTTATTGCCTTTAATTCTTTATTGATATTATCCTCAAATATATGGTTACACTTAAAATTAAATTTTCAGCCTTAATAATTTATCTTTTCTCGATTTAAAGGACATTTTGACACGAAATAATTTTTTAATGCCTCACTTTTCATATCATATGTTAATTTCAGCACATTATTAATTTATCTGTTAACAATTTATTCTTTATGTAAAAGGGGTTTCCTAAAATTTCACTGATTAATTTTCCGGCATGTGTTTGTAATTATTTTTATATCACCACGTCTTAATACCTGTTAAGTTTATATGCATTCTGTTTTTAATGCTATGCAACCATATTTACTTTGGTATACAATCTCAAAAATGTAATGTGCCATTTCTCTAATCTGCCAAACAGTGTGCTCCACAGAAGAAAAAAAAAATAGCTAGCTAGTTAAAAAAACATCTGAGGCCTCTCGGGAGTGAAAATGTTAAATAAAATAAAACATTTGATGCCAAAAATTAATTTTAGGAAGTTTTCATGTTAATGGTGAATGAGTGGGTTGTCAATAATGTATATTTAATTCTTATTCATTTTTCAATCACTTTCAAAAAGTTGAGATTAAGCTTTTTGAGGGTGTTGAGTTAATTCAGATTCTATTTATAAACATGTTGAACTAAGTTGTCAACTATTTTGAAAATTTAAATATAAAAACTACTTTAGGCTCACGTTAAGACGACCAGGTTTTCAATGGAAATGTAACTTGAACAGCCACTCTGGCAAAAAGAAGTTTAAACCACTTTAAAGTTTATTTAAAAATATAGTTTTAAAAATAAAATTAACTTATAAATATGTCCATAACTAACTGGCAGCTATAAAAGCATAAAAAGTTATTAAACCATTATTAACTTAAATGTTATCCCAATAATTTAGTCATAAGCTCATAGAATTTAACACAAGGATTATTTAGTAATTTAATATACTGAGTAGTTTCCAGGAAGGAATCCTGCAGAAAAGAGCTTATATTAGTGTGGTTAAGGAAAAGAGAAACTACATTGTTTCACAGTTCTCCTTTCATATCACCATCACTCAAATCTTTTGTGAGCCTCACGTCATGTAACACATGAACATTTGTGTGAGTTTCCAAACTAACAATTTATTTGTATAGTATCTTATTTTTACATAATCCTAAAAGCTTATAATTTAATTATTGTATGAATTAATTCTCAAAGATGACATTTACTCACACTGTGAAATAGTGTTTTTTTATGGAAACATAAAAATTATTGCTGGATCAAGGGGTCGGTGGACCACTTTTAAGTTAAAGTTTTAAGATAACATTAACATTAGTGGTTTTAGACCTTGAACATAAAATTTCAAAGATGTGCCGTTTCTTATTTATAGATCTTACTCAAAGCCCCCAGCTTATGTGAATTTTTTTTAATATGTACGAATCTATATCTACATAGACAATTTTATGGTTACTTTGGTTATTTTTAAAATTTTTAATGTTAGCCTTTAGCGGGTCACACTATGATACAACTGATAAAATAGGGCCATACAGTATTTGCTTAAGGTAATACTGCTACTTTTAAGGGTAAATGGAGTGTATATATAAAACATTAAAGATTCT
Source organism: Timema genevievae (assembly GCA_902155825.1). Lineage (NCBI taxonomy): Eukaryota > Metazoa > Arthropoda > Insecta > Phasmatodea > Timematidae > Timema > Timema genevievae. The sequence continues at coordinate 63,852 of CABFWO010003756.1, forward strand.
CATCTTTTTTCATTTTGTTTGATTTAATCCGTTGGTCAAAGGCACATTTGCATCATTGCTTATATTGTAACTCTACTTTATCATGAGCTTGCAAATGATCTTCATTGTTCACGTATTTATTTAAAGTCTCATTAACTAATATCCTTTGAAAAATTTCAATTGAAATCAACCATAGCAAGCAAGATATCATTTCTAGAAAAATGTGGCCAAATAACTAAAAGGATATGCACATAAACAAGATAATAATCTTGAAGGGTATTAAATTAATCAAAATAATAATAAATAAATTCTAAAGTTTTCCCTCAACAGCTTTATCATTTCACATATAATTGTAATATTTGAAAAGGCTGTTAATTTGCTAGACTGGAAATATCATTATTTTATTGTTTGGATGTAAATGAGTATGGCTAAGGTCACGTACAAGGTATACACCAAGCACTCAGCCTTAGGGGGGTTTTGCTGCACTCCTTGGACAAGGTTGAGTCCTTGGGCACTGGGAGTGCTAGTTTCAGTTCTCAGTTATAACAGCACATCAAATGAGTGAAACAACTCACTTTCAAATTGTTTGTTGATTAGGGGTGGTTGTCTGAATACAAAAGTTCAGGTACCAGCAATCCCCCAACTTTCCTCCTCCAACCCCCAACTCACAACCTTGCCACCTAACCCCTTTCAATGAACAAATCTTTTCAGACATGTAACTAGTCAACGGTATTTGAAGAGTGTTTACAACTAGACAATTTGCAAACATTCTCTTGAACAAAAAAAGCCCCATTGTATTCTATGTTTTCTTTGTAATTTGCATATTCTATGTTTTTTATGCATTCTGAGTAGGCTCGTTTGCGAATCTTGTTTATGGGACTACTACCTGAACCTAGCTTTGTGAAAGCCAGTTTACTGACACTAGAAGGCATTTATTGTCTTTTCTAGTAAAACCATCTTTAAAGTGAACAGTTTTTAAAAATGACTAAAGCAATGTTGTCGCTTGGGACCGTACGTAGCAATCCCTATGTTGGACTCAAGCTCTACCATTGAGTGCAGCCATTTTAACCTGGAGTCTGTGGGTCTGGTGTATACCTAGTCTTTGACCTAGATCTATGAATTATTTTTGTGTTTGTCAAAAGCTAAATTGGAATTTAAATGTATCAAGGGAAACAATCAAAACTTTAGCCAATTTGTGGTTTCAAAAGTTATTTTATTAAGTTATTAATGTTTCCACTATATTAAAATAACAGTACAAAACTCAATATATTGTTAAATTATAATAAGTTAAAATTTTATTTTTAATGTGTTTTGTAAAATTAGGCAATTTTTAGGAAAATATGCATAAAATTCCAACATTTTGTAGATTTAAAAATAACAATTTAAAAAAATATACACTATTCATAACTATTTTATAAGGTATTTCTAGAATTTATGTTATAATTTTTAAGATATGTTTTTGTTGGAAATATTATTTTACTAAGCTCTGGAAAAATTTATGGTATCTTTGTAAGGGATGCATTTATGGTAATACTTAAAGTAAAATAATTTATGTTTATATCAACATAATTTAGTCCCACATTTAATCTAATTTTCGAATAAATTGTGCTCAATGTATTTCACCTATTAAAATTTTAAGTATATATGATAGGAAATGCCTTTGATATAAAATATATTTGCTCTGTTATACTTCACATATTGAAAAGGCTACCTACTTACCCTATATTTTGAAAGCAAAATGTATAGACATTATATGCTGTAACCCATTAAGGTGTAGTTGTCATTTTCACAAGACTCTTACGACACTGCATATTCTAGATCAATATAATATTGATTTATTAGCTACTGATTTAACAATAAACTCTCCAACTAAGATATTCCTATTCATAGAGATTCAAATAATTAAGGGGCTTAAATGCAAGTATGTCTTAATATTTCACTTGTCTAAATGAGCTTTAATAATTCGGAATGTATACAAATACATTTGTATATATTGTGAAATGTTGTTGGTGTAGCCAAATGTCCCACATAATAAACTACAGTACCTTAAACTATCTTATAGAGGCAGTTTATTAGGGACACGTATATATTTAAGTTTTGTGTACTGGCTAGAATTTGATATTGCTTGTTGATTTGTTTATGTTTTGTTTATAAGCCAATATTGTAACTAACATGTCTATAAATATTTTCCAAGGGATCTTATTAAAACATACAAACTAAGTAGCATCTCAAACATTATTTTACATGTTATAAGTCATAAAATGAAAAGCTACCCAATTTAATTGAAAACTTGACCCTGTAAATTATTTTATATAGGAGGATACTCTTTAACTATACTTATCCACAGAATGCCCTTTCACACTTGGTACTTAATAATAATTTAAAGGAACTGAAATGTGGGCAAGGATAAAAATTCATGTAGTTAATTAGGCTTAAACAGTAAACTTTAAAAAGGCCTGACTAAAACATTGGGAAAACTGCTTAAATTGATCTAAATGCTCTATATCAAAGCAAGAGTCTTCGAACAAGAGCCTATAGGCCGTTTTTTGCCCAGAAGGTTACTTTGTCTGGCATGTGATTTTTGCTTTAATTATTTAAATAAGATGACAGAATTCAACAATAAATAAAAATCTTTCAAACTTAGAAATCAATATAAATATGGATCTGATACTTGCGTTGTAGTATATAAATATTTTTTTTTAAATTGCTCTTTTCGGTCACTTGTAGTTCAATGAGTTCAATGTTATTTATGATTGATAGAAATGCACAAGTACTTATTATTTATGTCATTTTGATGGGGCGAAGGGTAGAATTAACGAGTTTTATTTTTTATTCAATAAATAGTTTTGTGTGTGCTTGCGTGCGTGCGTGCACACACCCGCAATCTACTAAACTGACCTGATGACAGGCTAAAAACGGTTGATGATCTTCTCTCCATGTGACTGCTGGTTCATTTTTATTTTTAGTTCAAATATCCTACTGCACACTCAGTCTATCCTAAACATATACAAGGACACACAAAGGTGAAATTGAAATTAATACACCAGCATTCAGCTGCAGAGAATTTGAAAAACAAACTTAAGTACACCTGGTAAAGATTTTTTGAGTTCAAAGTTCAACCTCCTTAGTAAAAATTAAGATGTTATCCTTAAACACTTGCTCTGGGCTGCTCAGCCAGAATCAAGCTATTAATAAATCTTGTGTTGAATCGTTAGGGAAACACATGTTTATATTTTTTATTTTTTTATTTAGCATTGCGTCTTACTACCTGTTTGGATTATATGCTCACAAGTTTATACTATTTGTAGTTTCTAACAAGCTTATGATTGGCATATTTTAACTGTGAAAGTGTTCTTACTCACTGACTGACTGACTCACTCAAGAGACCGAGGCCCATTACTTACCCTATAGCATTAGGAATTTGAAAGTACATTGCCCTACTTACAAAAGTACACCACCTATCCCTAGCCTGAGCTAATTCTATCCAATCCACCTTATTACACCCTATCTCTTTTAGGCTCATTCTTATGATATCCCATCTATCTCTTTCAGGCCCATTCTAATCTTATCCTCCCATCTGCATCTAGGTCTTCCCGCTAGGCTTGCCAATCAATACATTGAGTGGGTTCTAGTTTCTTTCATTTGCGCTGCATTTCCACAGTAACCTGCAAGATTTGACTACCCTAACAATCACTGTCTGGTGATGAGCAACATATCATGTACCCATCACCTAGTTTCTTCCATTTGTGCTGCATATCCTACCCACCATAACTTACAAGATTTGACTACCCTAACATTGTCTGGTGATGAGCTGAATATCCTGTACTCATCACCAGATGTTCTAATGAGTACAATAAATGTAACTTAATCACTATGTAACCTCCTCCATACTCATCATCCCTTTTTGAACCAAATATATACCAAAGTACTTTTTGAGCAACTTAAATTTCTTCTACAGACTTTAGGTAAGATACCATGTTTCATAACCATTAAGAACAACCAGTAAAACTATCAGTTTGCATATCCCGAGTTCTTCTTATCTTGACAAAAGAGGAAATGCCAAAATCTTAATGAGTAATATCATTCATTTCCCAACTGTGTTCGTTTACTAATTACCACTATAAGAACATCCGCCCCAGCAACACCAAAATCTACAGGCTGGCAGTTAATGTGTTAAAACTAGAGATGGATCGAATCCTATATTTCTCAAATCCTAATCTCGAATCCAAATCCAAAATTTTCTTTCGAATCTCGAATCTTCAAAAGTACATTTTTAGTTTGTCAAAAAATTGAAAAGTATAAATTGAAAAGTATAATTTGAAAAAGCAAACAAATTGAAATAAATAAAATAATAACTTGTTAACAAAATGTATTATGTTTGATTACAAGAACTTAATGTCAACTATAAAGGAAACTTCATATTTACACTAGTGTTTTCATTTAATATTCATTTAGTTAGCCTATTAAGAAATTATTTTAACAACGCATAATTAATTAATACATTACTTACAAGTGAAATTAATTGGACTACAATGAGACTTAAGTTATGGCCCATCTAAATACAGAATATATAGATATTACTTATTTATTTAAATTCTGTGGTCAGCCAAGGTTCATCTAAAGTTAAATAAACAGACTTGTTTATTTTGTCTACATAGCATAGTGGGGTTCATTTACTAATTGTAGAAATCGAAAATATTTTGTACAGAACATTAGCATAGCAAATAAAACTTTTTTTCTTATGGTTTGGCACCATTGAACATACCTATTCTCTTTATTTGTCTTTTAAATTACGTTTTAAGAACAAAGAAGACATTAAACAATAAATTATTTTTTGGCAAACGAATTTATTAACTAAACGATAGTAATTTTTTGGCAAACGAATTTATTAATTAAACGATACATTATTTTTTGGTGAACGAATTTATTAAAATAATTATGATTTTGATCTTTTATTTTTTATCTAAATGAAGATAAATTTTAATTTTTTTTTTAATTACATGAATCTGTGTAATTCCTGAAAAATTGCATTNTACATGAATCTGTGTAATTCCTGAAAAATTGCATTTTGAATTCAATCTAAGGCCCTTATATTTAGATTCGAGATTTTTTTGCGAGATTCTCAAATACCATAGGATTCTAGTATCCCATCTCTAGTTAAAACCATTTTTTGTATGTTTTTGTATGTGTGCATGTGCGTACATACGTGCGTGTGTGCCTGTACCGCAAACAATTTTAGATCACCGTACACTTAACAAGCCTACAATTTGGCAGCACACTGTTTTGTTTTGGGGACTTGCCACGGCAGCAGAAAATGAATTACGGACCTAGGTCATTGTTTGTATGATAAATTAGAATTAGGAAAGTTTAGACTAAATTTTTTCTAAAGTAAATTCAAATATTCCAAGATTAAAGGGTTAAGTTCTTTTTTTATCTCTGCTCGCTTCTTTAACGTTTGAAAACATTTCATTCAAACCATTAGTAATTTTAACTACCCATAAATCTTAACTTAGCATGAAAGCTTTTTGTTTTTTCAGATCTATTAAAAATATTAGTGGGTTTGAAATGAGGCTGATGAACGGCTGCCACTTGTACAAACTTCGAGTTCTTATTGAACAGCGATGTGTGGTTGATTTTAATTTGATTGAAAGAGAGAATTAATTATTTTAATGTGTGCGTAAGTAGACATATTTGATCCTACCTGCTGCTGAAGATTCGATGACAGTGACCCAAGTAGGCCTACCTGGGGTTGTGATGATGAACTTCAAGAACCACATGTCTTTATTTGGTGTTCACTTCACACACACATAATTATGTCAAAGAAAGATGGGTTATTATCATTAAAATAAGTTATACTGAATGGTAGTAACAAGAGTTGGGAGCCGCGGGGTGACGCACATCTACCTTTTAGAAAAACACTTTGTGGACTAAAGAGAAAACGCGCGTAAAATACACAAGAGAGTAAACTGTACCACCCTCACAAAAATAAATTAATTAAAAAGGGCGGTAGCCAAAAATGTGATAATTATATAAAATAATAATGAATAAATATAAGAAATATTTAATTAAGTAACAATAATGAAATCTATTTTAAAATAATAAAATATAAATAAAGACTAAACAGTAGTACTTTGGACTGTGACCACTTGGCATACCTAATTTGCCACTGCAGTTCACCAGTGTGCTGTAGTGCACTGTTTGCGGAACAATACTATAGAGAACAATTTACAAGAGTAAAGCAGGTGAAAGTGTGAAACATAGTTAAGAGACCGATTGTGCAATATAATTTTTATTACATTCAAGATGGAGGATAACATAGTTCGTAACAAATTGAAGTACAATATGGCTCACTGTGTGCTAGATACATACTTGAATGATCTGACAAGCGAAATTGGATGTTTCACAAGTCTAAGGAGATAGGGGTGGAAAGAAAATTACAAAAGTCCAGAGAAACTGTGTCCAGAAGTGTGTTTTCTACGCTAAATGATGGAGTACTAAAAATATAAATTTAAACAGCTAAATAATGCACAAGGACTTCTAAGGAGACTTAAAGCGCTGCAGCTCCCTCCAGAATATTTAAGGCCCAGGGAACATATTTTTTTTATCTATAAGATGTAAGATGTAAGATGTGTGTGAAAGTATAAATGCAAATCAAAGGGGAGCTAGAAAAAAATAGTTATGCCACAAACCCCAGTCCCATGTTGATAGTATTCCAGTAATTCAGACAAACATTGGTTTTTTGGGATTTTTTTTTCTAGCATCGCATCCTATTTTCTGTTGTGAGTTTATTGATGAACTGTGAATTACATGTAGATATTAAATACCACCAATGAAGTTGTGAAATATTGTTCTACATTAGAGAACAGATTTGAATTGTGTGTCCAAATTTAGGAGTAAAGGATATCTCCATGCTGAAATATAGAATTTTAGTGTCTGACAGTTCTCCGCTCCAGTAAAAGAGCACTTTTACTATAAAAAAATTATTTTGAGATAGTGACACATAGAAATGTCCCAAATACCACTATTTCTGTTCTATACTACATTTTGTTGTATTTAAAAATATATTAAACTTAAATATTTAGTCTACACTAGCAATGCTAAGTTAATTTGTAAAACACAAATTTAAGACTGCATAGACAAAAAATTATGTGCACATATTTTGAGAATATGTTCAAATCATCATCATCATCAACTGTTGCCAGGTCAGTTTAGTAAAATTCCTCCATCTTCCTCTATCCTTCTACCATTATTCCTCCTTTAATTTCTTCCATTCTTCTCCTCTTACTCTTAACAATTTCTGTTATGCTCTTCCCATCTCTTTCTTGGCCTCCCTTGGCTCTTTTTCCTACATACTTCATTTCCAACATTTTCTTTGGCATCCTCTCTTTTTGCATCCTCTCTTTTTTTTAATCCTCTCTTTTTTTTAATCCTCTCTTTTTTTTAATCCTCTCTTTTTTTTAATCCTCTCTTTTTCCATCCTCTCTTTTTCCATCCTCATCACATGCCCATACCATATCAGTCTCGTTTCCTCTACTATCTTATGTACTCCCTGTACCCCACTCTTTACCGGATGGCTTCATTCCTAATCTTCTTTCTCCTCATGAAAGCTAACATGCTCCTCACAAACTTCAGTCCTATGGTATCCGCTTTCCTAGTCTCTCTGACAGTCAATGTCTATGTTTCTGCTGTATATGTGACAACGGGTACAAAGTACGCGCTGTACAACAACACTTCGTTACACTTCAAGGGCATTTCTCTTATCCATAGAAGGTCGCTTACACACCTATAGAACAACTTTCCCTGCGGTCCTCTTCTCATTACATCCTCTTTAATTCCACTTTTCACCTCAATCATGCTTCCCATCTATTGTCCGTTCTGCACTTTTCTCAGCTCTACTCCACCCAATTTTATATATTTACCAGGCCTTATCCTTTTTCACTTCCTCATTTAATTTTTGTAGTTGTTCCTGTACTTCCTCTACCTTCTCCCTCCGTACCATAAAGTCACCAGCAAACATTGTAGCTTTCATTCTTTCCTCCCCGAGTTTTCCTGCAACATTGTTAGTGAACATTTGCATTACCATTACAAATGTTATTGGTGAAAGGGCACTCCCCTGCTTCACTTCAGCTTTTTATTTGGAACCTCTCCGTCTTAACACAACCCCTGTTATCCTCATCATACATGCTTTTCATTCTCATTACAACTCCTCTTTCCACTTTGGCCTCCTTCATTGATTTACAAAGTTTATTTCTATTCACGCCATCATATGCCTTCTCCACATCCATAAATACCATTACCAAGTCTTTCCCATATTCATACCTTTATTCCATCAGCTGTTATATGGCAAAGATTAAGTCTATGGTAGACCTCTGTTTAGGTACCGATTAGATAATTTGTGTTGTTGCATGTTACCGGAGGGAAAGTAGTACTCTGCAATGTTAAACTTTTAGATATTGTTTGTGAGAGAGTAAGTGGAATAGAAACCTTTTTGTTGCTATAGAAAGACAAATAATTAGGATTGATTTGTTGAAGGAAATAATCATAGGAAAACTGAGCATCAGGATGAATTGAACCAATAAATTAAATATGGTCTACAGATTCATTTATGATTCACACATAAAAGAGCAAACTCTTTTAGACAGTATACAGATAAAGAATTTTTATGTCCACACCTTACTACCCATCTTGACTAGCTGCATATCTACACCAGTGTAATAGAGATGAGGGAACTACAATTTAGATGATTTGAGCCTGCATTTGTTTGAAGTTAACATGGACAAAATTTCGTAAACACCTGAATACACCCAGCACAAACATCAACTTCGACCTCCCCACCACCAGGAAAATGACATAGCTGGTAGACCTAACATAATTAAAAATATATAAATGACACACTCTTTTTGCCTTGAAAGGTTACATTATTACCTTTGTGGGTTGCATTATGACCCTATCTTATAAGCAATACCATAGTGGATCCCTGCAAAGTAAGCTTGCTACCATCATTTGTGTAAAAAGAGAGGGTGAAACTATTTAGGAAAAAACGCCATCACTATATTCAAGTTGGATTTGAAACCCCGCCTCCCTGATAATTAGACTAGATGAGCTTGACATTTAGTTCATATGGCTTCTATACCTACTCTATGGCATTAGGAACTCAAAAGTTCATTTCCACACTTACAAAAGTATGCCACCTATCCCAATCATGATCTAATTCTATACATTCCAAATAATTACACCCTTTATCTTTCAGGTCCCATCTAATTGTTATCCTCTAATCTGCGTCTAGGTCTTCCCATTGGATTTGCAAGTCAGTACCCTGAACAAAGTTCTAGAATCTCCCATTCACATTGCATGTTCTGCCCACCATAATAACCTACGAGACTGGATTATCATAGCAATATTTTATGGTGAGTACAGGCTTTGTAACTCATCATTATGTAACTTCTCCACTCCCCAGTACCTTCATACCTTTTTGGACCAACTATCTTCCAAAGCATCTTATTTTCCAACATCCTAGATTTAGTTTAATCATATGAGGTAAGAGACCATGTTTCACACACACACATAACGTGTAAAATTACATTTTTTATTTTAGGAGTTCTACAGTCCTCCAAAGCAGGTGAGTTGCCAACAACAACATATTATTGACCAAATAGTAGCATATATATACCGACTGTATTCTTTTCCTAATTTCCGATCTAATATCGTTAATAATTGCTATTTAAGGTTGTTCCTAATTATTTAAACTCATTTTTAACCCTGTCAAATGATATATTGTTCGCAGTAATCTCTAAATTATTGTCCCCAATCTATGTTCTCTCTGTGATCATATACGTCAAAATTCACTTCTGAATCTATTTACTTACTAAACTCCAATAACATTTCTGCATTTCTTGCAACAGTTTCCTTACTGTTATTTCCTAACAAAGCTAAATAATTGCCTCCATTACCTAATAGCTGCATTGTAACTGTTGAATTAAACTGTATAAAGGGATTATTAAGTCTAATAACTAAGAAATAATCATTTAGTCAATAGCGTGGATACAAAGAACGTAAATGCACATTGTTACATCGAAAGCAAAAAGAACCTAAAATGAGCAACGCAGTGTTCGTATCAGTATAAAAAAAATTTACTAGCTCTATGCTGGTGACACAAAAATAGCTTAGTATATTTTCACTACATTCAATCTTTCATCATTTTTGGTGAATTAATTTCTTGCTAATGGCATCGTCAGAATGTCTGCCAATTGCTCATCACTACATACGTATTGCACCGTCACAATGTTTTATTCATTGGCCTCTGATTAAATAAAGTCGCATGTCAAAATACTACGTTCTGGAGTGCACTTCTGGGTTCCTAATTAGTTTGTGTGTGCTTTGTTTGTCGATGCACATTATTGTGTGGCTCACACATTCCTCACCCATGTCCTTGAGTAAATGACGTATCCAGTACGCTTTACGTGCCTCCCTCACAGCTTGCAGCACACTCTTAGCGATGTTTATGAATCGTTAACGATTCCCATATCTGGTGTTCCTTTCAGATATCTAAAGAGTCGCTTCACTGCTGCCACATGTTCGGGGTTTGTATTTTCTAAAAACCTACTTATAACGCTCACTGAATATGCACCATTGCTGCATACAAGAATGATCCAACCACTTCACGATATGGAAAATCCATTAAGCTTTTGTCTTCTGTCTTCATGAGCTATACATTTGTATCGGCTGGTGTGCTTGTTGGAATTACATCTGTTATATTGAACTTTGTCATAATACTCTTTATGTACATCTGCTGTCCAATCCTAATTTTCTTTGCAACACGATCACGTATCTCTACGCCCACGTAGTACCTGCAGTTTCCTATAGTCATATCAAAGTATTTTTTCATGTATTCTAGTAACTCTTAAATTGCTTCATTGCTTTTTGACAACACCAGGCCACCGTTCCCATAAAGCAGCAAATAGATACCGTGTCCATTCACTTGTCCAGGGAACACGCATGGATCAACTGCACTTGACGTCAAGTTGAATTTCGTTAGGCAATCTCTAAATTTGTTCCAAGCTCTTGAAGCTTGTTTAAACCATATAGACTCTTCTTCATTTGGCATACCAGTACACGGTCTCCAACGTCGAAACCTCTCGGGGGTTCCATAAAAGTTTATTCTCTTAGTTTTATATTTAAAAATGTTGCCTTCACGTCAAACTGTGCGATCTCTTAAGTATTTCTCTGCTGAAATGCACTTCTCGCTGACTGAAACCTCTGGCTACTAAGTGAGCTTTTGCTTTCACTTCACTAGAGCCTGGCACACGCTTTACTTTGTACACCCACTTAAAGGTCACAATACTTTGTTCAGGTGGTCGTGGTGCTAGTTCCCATGTTTCGTTCTTCTTCAGGGCGTCAAGCTTTTCTTTCACGGCTTGCTGATACTTGTCTGCATCCTTCGAACTTATTGCCGCTTCATAGGTGTTGACTTCTTTGATGCTTGCACAACTTCCCTGTGACTCATACCAGTCTGGCTGCTGCACATATGATCGCAGACGATGATGGACTTTTAATTTCAGCCTGCATTTCCACCCTTGGACTTTCGATGACCTGTGGCAATTTATTTCTCACAACTTCAACGTCCTATTCATCGTCTTTTACCTCTTTGAAGTTTACCACAGAGTTATGTTCAGCTTCCAACATCTTGGATGCGATGCCATCCTCATTAAAAGACACGTCACAACTGACAATCACTTTCCTTGTTACTGGATTGTACAGTCTGCATTTCTTCGTTGTGGACTCATACCCCACAAGTTAAGCTTTCTTTGCTCTTGCATCCCATTTACTCCTTCCAAGCTCTTTTGGCACATTAACATACGCTTACGCACCAAAGATTTGCATCCCATTTACTCCAAAGCTCTTTTGGCACATGAACATACGCTTCCACACCAAAGATTTTCAAGTGACTCAAATTTGGTGTTTCCTCAAACCACTGCTCGAAACTGGTCTTGCTCATATCTCGTGAACTCTGAGTTCTATTGAGGATGTAAATATCTTTCCTGACTGCCTCTGACCACATTTTTCTGCAGACCACTCGCCAACAGTATTGTTCTCGCTGATTCTTAAATGGTGCCATTTTCTCGCTCAACTCGTCTGTTTTGCTCTGGTTTGTTGGGTGATCTTCTTTCATGTATCACACCATGTTCTTGTAGCAATTTTGAGACTTCTTTGTTCACAAACTCAATTCCATTATCGGTTCTTATCGACTTGACTTTGTTCCCAGTTATGGCTTCCACTGCCCTCAATTTTCCATCGATCTTGTTGCTAACTTCGGAGTTTTGCACTATGAAGTGCACTCATCGGAAGCTTGTAGCGTCATCTTTAAGTACAAGCATGTATCAGTAGCCTCCTACTGAAGTTGTATTCATAGAACCACATACATCTGCATGAATCCTCTCACCAGGTTGACATTGATGTTCCTCTCGTGTAGGATAGGAAATTTTGTGCATCTTCCCCACTATACAGTCTCCACAGATAGACTTATTTTCTTCGTAGAACAAAGCGCCACTCACAACATAGTTTTTAATGTGTTCAGGCTTCAATGTCCAAGTCTCTGATGCCACCTTCGGAGTGATGTCACTGTGGTATCGTTCGCCACTACTTCACTGTCCACGCGAATCCGAAATGATATTGGTTGGAACTGTCTTTCACTCCAATCACCGTGATTGTCCTATCAGGAGACTACAACTCACACACGCGCTCTCTTTCTACCATCATGAAACCTCGCGATGATACTATCTCAGTAGAAAAGATGTTTGGTCCCAAACTGGAAACATAGTGTATGTTTTCTAATACAAACGGCTCCCAATTATCACCATTTCACACACATGTGGATTGAACCATGGCCAGAGATCAGTTTCTTTGCACCATTAGCATCTCTTACATATTTCCCTAAGCATTTCTCATTCAGTTCACTGAGCCACTCTAATACAGGTCATGTGCTGCGACACACCCGAGTAAATGATCCACTTGTATTTCAAAGCACTGTTTGTAATTTCACTTGGCAATACCATTAACGCAACTGACGTTTTAATCTTCTTTTGTGGGCACTCACACTGCCAATATCCCACTTGGCCACAACTATGACACCTTGTTATCTAATTTTGGTTTTCAATAGAATCGCTGTCCTTATTCTTGCTGTTACTTGTCCAAAGCCTTGAACTTTGTTGCCTTTTAGAGAAGCTAATGCACCACTATCCAGTCAACTTTGCTTGTTCTTCTGGTCTTCTTCCTGTCGCAAACGTGCTAACAGACATGCTAACAAGTTGTTCAAGTCTCTTCCTCTTATATTGTACCACACTATCTTGAAATTTTTATAACGTGGTGCCAGAACGCCGATGATACTCATCATCCTTATGTTGTCGGACAGATTTTCACCCTGATCTTCAATTTCAGTGGCAATATTCATAGCTTTGGACACACACACTGTTACTGGCTCTTCTTCTACCATTTGTAGACTAAAAAATTCCTCATAGAGTCTTATTACCACCACTTTACTCTTATTCTGGTGAATGGCACTCAACTTGTCATAATTATGTTTATTTTACTGTGGTGCAAGTCAAAACATTCAGCGCCTCTTCATTCTCCAGGTATTATATTAGATCCTACATTGCCTTGCCATTGTTTGAACTAAACTCTGCCTTTTGCGTTGTCGTTGCATTTTCGTTCATAACTTCGGATACATATTCCATCAAACGCCTCCTACGCAACATTTCCTCAATTTGAAACTTCCACAATTTATAGTTGCTACCATTGGCATGTGGTCAATTCTGGACAAAGGGAAGCGATGAGGCTACAATAAAGGGGGGGTCTTATGGACGCTAGTTTAATAGGAAGCTCACACTGTTTTTCTATATAGTTGAAAGTATAATGGGGAAGAGAGGAAAGGGGGTGACACAAACTATGCATGGAATAAAACAAAATAATTGGTTATCTTAGAAATTTTACTCAATCATTAAATTACATATATATTTAAATAATAATTGTAGTTTTAACTCTAATAATAATAAAATAATAATAATAATAAAGGTCAATTTACGATTTACGAAGTTTTCTCTTGGGTTGTGGCCTTCAAATGAGTAAGACCTCTGGCCTGCCTTATAATAGCTTTGAATTAGGATTTATTCTACATGCCATTATCAATAGTGAATAGTAAGGTCGCTTATATAATTTTCCGCCAACCCAACATAACGATAATTACTATACACTTCCATAAAATTGAGTATTGAAACGTCAAAGTTTTCTTTTTATATGGTTTGCCTAAAGAGTGGGAGGAAAAACTATTCTTCAAAATATTACTTATGAATTTTGACACAGCAACCCTCCTCTTCCACTGGTGCACTTGTTGACGCACTCGTCATTCTACTACAGTACGCAAAGAAACAAGCTGCTTCCCTTGGATCAAGCAAGCGTCAATATTCTGTAAAATCAAACTAAACTTACAGTAATTTTCTGATAAATACATTATTTTGTAATAGAGTGACCATAATTATATCTAGAAACAATAAATATAGCTAAAGACAACCTTAAAAAATAAGATTTTAACAGGATTAAACGTTCGATTATACACCTATCAAGATAGTAATCTCATGCGCTAACACTCGCCTAGGGAAAAGCTGCTTCCCTTTCTCCGATGAGGGTCGGATAGACCCGAAAACAAACGATCGAAGAAATAAAAGAGCGAGGAGACCAGCTGGCTGGCCGATCAGTCTGGGAAAGAACTGCTTACTCTAAGAAAGAAGAGCTACCACCTTAACTCAGTATACTTGCTGGAGATGTTTCTAAATATAATGATTTGTTTAAACTTTATTTTTCTCTCATTTTCTTTATTCCCTTTTTAATGTTGGGGAAGCAATGCTTCCATTGAATAAACGCCACTGGTTGCTACCGTACCTTTGAGATTGTGGGTTATAGCCACCGACACTGACTCACTCATTTTTTTCACACAATCTATTTTATACTTTGATACTCAGCGGAGATCCTACCTTAGTTACAATGACATCACACAAACAATGAACTTACCTAGTTGCAATTGAAATCTTCTAACTACTCAAACACGCAGAAGGCATAAAATATTAACAAAATAAACATTAACTATCAAAGTGGGTCGTTCGAGTCAAACAAGCAGAGATAGTCTGAGGGCAAATTATACCTCCTCAGATGCACACAACCCACCTGGTTGCGGAAAGAGACCACTTACAGCCCTCCTCAGGTTTTGTAAATTTCCAACTAGTTCATTAAATAAATAACAGGACTAAATCATAACCTAGGGATACTCAAAGATAGGTAGATTAAAAGTACTAAATATAAAAAGAACACCAGGATTAAAGTCTGTACGTAATTTTAGTAATATTATCTGAGAAAATATGAATATAATATATAAATGTACAAAAAAGGAATTTGATAATACATATTAGTTCAACATTTTAAAGTTTATTTAAAAAAAAATTAAAATGCACAATTCAGAGTTGAGCTAAACGGAATATCTACAAGGCACTATCCTTATCCTTTATCCTTACTATTATAAATGCGAATGTGAGTTTGTTTGTTTGTTTGTTTGTTTGTTTGTTTGTTACGCTTTCACGCCTAAACTACTAAACAGATCATCATGAAATTTCGCATACACATTGTCATGGGTACAGAAAAGGACATAGGGTACCTTTAATCCAGAAAAAATGCGAATGTGAGTTTGTTTGTTTGTTTGTTATTGTTTGTTAC
>CABFWO010003757.1:0-79552 GCA_902155825.1 Timema genevievae
TATGCACTCTGAATAGACATAAATATCAAATATCTCAAATTTAGCCATTTTGGAGATAGAACACTTGCATTCTCGGGTGACGAACTGGTATGTACGTTATTTAAGGGTTGGGTCTAGAAGGAACCCCTGGATGAGGGGGTTGGGGAGTTGATAGTTGTCCCTGAAGACGCTCGCGTGTCAGCTGTACACTAGAGCAGTTACAAACACTATTCTGTACGTGGGTATTGGCCGAAATTATTTTAAAAATCAGATTAAATTTTGGTATTTAAGGTTTTCATTGGGTTCTTTATAATTAAAGGTATTACCCTAAAATTAAGGGTAATTTATTTTTTGGTGAAAATAAATAAAAATTAATTTTATTGAAACTCTTTCAAAATATTTTGATTAAATTTGTATCTAGGTACTATTTAATACTACAAGCAAAATGACATATCCCATTTTCCCGGAAAAACTACTTAGAGGGTGCTTTACATATTAACGGATCTCTCAAATTTTGTTAATATCTCCGAAACCATTTGATATAAGAAATAACTTATTATTGAAGAGTTATAACTTTATTAAATATAAAATGCCTTTATTAAAATATAATGTAATATTTTAACTCTCTCTGTTCCTTGTAATCATATTTTACCCGATAAAACTAAATATTAATAAGTTCTGGTCCCAATATAACATATTAAATAAGTTATACCCATGTTTTGAATAAATTGTGTGTTCAGGAAATGTTAGGGAGCATGTCTACCCGGGGTTGTTATGTAGAGCAGATAGCTTTGTGTTCAAACGGCCCATTTGACTCTTGCGTCATTGGCAGATATCGTGTCCTAGCTATAATCTCACAATGAACCTGTTCGAGAAATACTAAAAACTTACACCAGTGGGCTAAAGACGAGGAGGCTAGAATTTAGAACACATTTACTTAAATTTTACTAAATGAAGTGTGGGTAGCCATTTAGGAAAAACACAGTCACTCCATCCAACCGGGATTCAAACCCTGATCTTCTCGTCATTAGCAACCCAGTTTATTGTGAAACAGACGTCTTAAAACCAGTGCTCAGCAAACATTTAAGTTCATGGAACACTTAATAAAAGGAATTTTATTTTTTTATTTTGCGGACTTCTGTTTGGTTAAGGTTTTCGCCGCAACAGCAGCACAGTAGCACGTACCCAATCAATCGGGTGTACGGTAAATAACAACTAGGAATTGTTTAGCTAGCTTTTCATGCAGTAACTTCAAATGTTCCAATGATAAGTACTCAAGATATTAGACGGTGCCCCCCATCCTTAACATTTGGAAACATTTCTTGGAAATCATTAGTAATTTGGTTAAACCATGAATATAGCTTCACGTGAAAGCTTTTGATTTCGTCAGATGGGTTAAAATATTATCATGTACGAGTAATTACCATCTCTACTTCATTCGTGTTCTTACTGAACAGCGACGCTTGGTGTCCTGTGTTCCAGCCACACGGCACACCAGTTCTCCGTGACACACCGTTTCCAGAACACTGTCCCAGACTCCATGCGCGTCACTGAAACTGTGTTTCTTTCCTCGTAGGCAGATGATGACTGTCCTATCTCGAAACTATTAGCATACAAGCATGTGATAGCATCTGTCCATCGAGGAACACAAGGGGTGGATTGAGATACTCTTTCCTTCTCCCCTGATTACACAATAAGAGCGATAGTCCCCGGCCATACACTCACAAACCCCTCTCATCTCCGCTCTCGACAGCCAAATATTTGTTCCTGCTGCACGAAGACTGAGAATCTAGTGCAGAATGTAGAGGCTCAAAGAAGAAACACTCTCCCATATATCTCATCATTTAAGTTCGGTCTTTCTCAGGGAGGACCAGTCCAAGCCTCCATTCAACCCCAGTCTGTTCCCTTGCTATGTGTTATGCTATACTTCCCCTGCTACCTGTTGTATTGATACTTCCATTGATATCTGTTGTATTGATACTTCCATAGCTATGTGTTATATTGATACTTTCCTTGCTATGTGTTGTATTGATAATTCCCTTGCTATCTTCGGTATTGATAATTAATTCCCTTACTATCTGCTATATTGATAATTCCCTTGCTATCTTCTGTATTGATAATTCCCTTGCTATCGGCTGTATTGATAATTCCCTTGCTATCGGCTGTATTGATAATTCCCTTGCTATCGGCTGTATTGATAGTTGTTCCCTGGCTATTTACTGTATTGATAATTCCCTTGCTATCAGCTGTATTGATAATTCCCTTGCTATCTGCTGTATCCTTCCTATCTGTTGTATTGACAATTCCCTTGCTATCTGCTGTATTGATAATTCCTTTGCTATGTGTTGTGATATACTTCCCTTGCTTTGTGTTGTATTGATAGTTCCTTTGCTATGGTAATGTAAATAATCAATATATTTTACTGTGCACTGAATCTCCCTTCACTTGGGGGAGAGGGGTGAACAAATAAGAAATGTACTCACACTAGTGAAGGTAGGCTAGTAAATCACTTAATGAATGAGCACTTTGTACAGTATTCAAGTCCCCGAACTGTTTGTCAGTGGTCACCCAGTCTAAGTGAGCACGCCGCTAATCCCGCGAACCTTCCAGTTTGGTCCTACCTAGTTAATCTCACTAGGGGTGTGCACCCTCTTTCTACGAGAGGGCGCACTTTGAGGGACTCGGTAACCGCTGCTTGAGGGTCTATTCGCTACTTCTTCTATATTGTTCTCCGGGCGGTTCATCAATTCTTAGTCATCCAGCAGTTATGTACCCCTCCACCCGCATGTCAATAATGCCCCCACCCCCTATATAACCATATATTTAGGGGGGTAGGAGAGATGAACTGTAGCATTTAGATTAGAGGTGAACGAATGAGAGGTTTTGGTAAATAAACATATATTTGTTTAGTTTTTGCTTACTTCACAAAAATAGTATAGCTGGTTTTTCATCTCCCTACAACAAGAACTTGTAAATGAAAATAATAAAGCTCCCATGAAATATTCTGATATTTCACCTCCATGCTGTTTCGCCCCAAATCTTATTACTCGTTCTAGCAAATTAATTTAAATACATTCAAGAGGTCGTTACGAGGATGAAATGTATCCAAATTTATATGGAAGGATAGTAAAAAACTGTTCAAACCTGACCCTTGCTGTTATAGCTGTCTCAACTCAATTGTTTCTCTTCTTCCAATCCCCGTTCTCACAAACTTGGATAAAAATATTCCATAAGATTTTGTTTTCAAGAATCATTATTTTTGTCGAATACCTCTTGCTCAAAGTCCATGCCTCCGTCCCAAGTAACATATAACTGGTCTAATTATTTTGATTCTGGTTTCCTGGACAGTAATCTTGTTGTAGGCAGTTTGTTGATTGTGACTTTCAACCTACTTTCTATTTATCTGTTAGTAGATGGCGGGACGTTTGGGAACCCCACTTCCGTTCAACAAGTCAAAGCGCTTTTTTCCTGGTGACGTAATCATTGCGTGCTATGTCGCAACACTCACCCCCTGGGTTTTCCCTAGTGACAGGTGCTAGTATATTTCCGTCTGACCTGAATTTCTCCTCTGGTTATTTCCATGACGACATGTGGTTAGTGACCTGTTGTCCTTCAATGTAACAAAGGTTTATTATTTGTTTTCTATGTGACAATGGGTTTTCCCTGATGATTGACGCCAGTTTGACTGCTCGACAAGAAAGTAATTGATCATGACCTTGAAACAGTGAGCTAGTACATGACGTCATTGACCCTGGCAACCCTCCCCGAGCAATGGGCTTTCCCTGATGACTGACGCGAGTTTGGTGGCTTGACAAGACGTGTCGAGAGAGGAATAGATCGTGACCTTGAAGCCGTGAGCTAGTTCATTGACCCTGGCTATCTTCCCCTGACAATGGGTTTTCCCGATGACGTCATTGCACTGTCGTAACCATGATGAATCATATATGGCACCAGTTTAATGGATCGACAAGACAAGTCAAGACAGGAATAAATAGTGACCTTAAAACTGTAAGCTATGTAATTGAATCCTGGTACGTTCCTGTTCTGGTACAGTATTGAGTAGAGCCACGATTGGAAGTACAGACACTTCAGTGGCAGGCGTGGTAGTGGTGTTTTCAAGTGGTGGAGGGTGTTGACTAAAGTGCAGAGAGCGCTGTAGCACTTGTTGTTATAAAGTCCATTTAGACTTGTCAAGTTTTGAAACGAGGATTTTTTCCATTTCCTTGTCCAGCTTGGAGACCACTGGATTTGTGGCCAATTCCACTTGTTGGTGGTGTTGCTTGTAACGGTGTAATGTTTCCGGGGACACCAATATCATCTTTTTATATGGTTCTATAATATACTTGTTAAATAAGAATCCGAGGACACCGCTTATTAATGGGGCTAAAAGTAAGGGCAGGAATGCTCCTCCTTTCTGAACGAGTAGTCGTCTCTTATTCCACCACTCTCCTTGTTTGACCTGCTTGCGCAACACCTGCTTGTGAGCACGTAACTTTGTATTCTACGCATTATTCAATGGCACCCACCCTTTTAAAGTGTTGTAGGCACACTCGCAAAAAGAGTCAATCAGTTTATTATCTACCGCTTTCAGCAAGGCGACACGTTGCTGTGAGCTCATACGATGCATCGCACGCAACAGAGGGGCCTGCTTCATTAGTTTGGGACTCATAGTCATGAAATGATCTGTAATCGGGAAGTGTCGGTGTTTTTAAATTTTTGCGTGGTAGGTACACGCAGCACCCGACATTTGTGCGGGTTCTGTATCTGAACCATTCGGCTGTACCTTGTTTGAAATCTAACAATATATACCCGTGGGGAGTAATTGTAGCATCAGCGTAAGCCTCCTGTAAAATACGGGGGTTGTCAGGACAGAATTGACGTGCAAAGTGCTGAATCTGAGCTTTATCCCGGGGATGTTTAGAAAGCTCGATATAATGTGCGTTTAAGGAAATGTCTCTTTGGCCCTTGCCCTGGTGGAATAGATTTTGTGTAAGATACATGGTGCTAATATTTTGATGGTGGCATCCTTTGGAGAAAAGATCGATGACCACTTCGTTGGCATCAAGCATCATGTCGTCCAGGATAATCAGCTGTGAAGAGTTATTACAGGTGTCATCCATTTCTGGCAAACCCTTACAGAATATCACACGGGGACTCGACCCCTCTTGTTCGAATCCCAGTTGCCATAAAGCATAATACCAGGTCATTTTATCAAATTGAACGTTAAACATTGTGTCCAAGTGACGGTTAAAGTCTGCTACAAAATGTGACATTCCATAGCCGGAAGGGCCGCTAATGATGGCCGAAAATGGATGTTTCAAATTGTCCATAATGTTTGATACTGAGGTTATAGGCTAAATGAACTTGTATTTATAGGATAGGAGGGAGGGGGATGTAGACGTTAAAACACAAACAACAATTTTTATAATATTTATTTACAAATATATTTCACATCTTGAAAATTATATATTGAATATATCTCATACCACGAAAGTTATACTAGGAATACTTATTTATAAATATAGCTCAGACCATGAAGTGTGTACTTGGAATATTGACACAAATCAAAGTTTTTACAAATATATCTCATACCACGAAAAGTATACTTGGAATATTTATTTACAAAAAAAAATAGTCATAGAATCTATACTATGGAAACAATAATAATAATAATAATCAATCTCTTGAACTAGCAGCGGGAATAGTGGCCTCGGTTCTAAATTACCAAGTCCAGTTTTAAGAGTATTTGAATATATATATATATATATATACAGATGGTTTCAATTTAAAATATGTTCAAGAAGATAAACAAATTTGACCAGAATTAAAATATTTATACAAACATTTTATTTATTTTTAATAGAAATAATCAGGTAGGTGAAGAATTTTGCTGGTGCTAAAAAAATATAAAAAAAGTATCCCGGGTGCATAAAATAAGTAAATAAAAAAATATGCGGGTTTTCATTCAGAAAAAATATGAAAAAATCTCAAATCTTTGAAAAATGGTATGTCAGTGGAACCTTTTAGAGAGAAAGAAAAATAGGTGATTATTCAGCCCGTCTAAATGATCACATTTTAGTCGTGGCGAGCGCGTTTACAAGGACACTGATACCGAACGGCAACGTATTATAATCATCGGTTATCCACCGTTTGGTGTACACTAGCCGGTAGATTTTATTCTGCGAAATGGTACCTACAGTCGCAAGAACTTTTCTTACAATTTTGTGCGGTATCTGTATGTTTCTTTCCGTGGCATGTTCGGTGACCATTGCTTTCAAAACATCAAAATTAACGCTGTTCCAGTTGCCGTAGTTTTTTTGCCAACCCACGAACCTTGCATACCCTGTTTGTTTTGGCAGGATCGCCACCAATACAAACTCGGTTGGCGTAATTCTTGGGACCACCAGATACAAAGACTCTAATATAGCTTCGCGGACCGTAATCTTGAAGTTCATCAGTTAGGTCATCTAAAAAGACTCCGGTTGGTGGACTCCAATCGCCGGGGTGCTCCGTGAATAAAATGCTATCTGTATCGCGATACAAAACGTGGTCCCCAAATTTTTCAAGGAAGCTGTATAAGTGAAAAATAGCCATAGCAATCGTGTAGCATATCACCGCAACAGTTGTGTTAGGGTTATGGCACAACGCGTCACGCGCATTTTTGTAATTGAGGAACATAACCTCATCATTTACATCATTGACGCTGTCCACAGTGATGTACGGATCCACCAGGTACTTGTGGATGCCCTGATAGTCGTTGAAAACAGCTACGTGTGGTAAATCGGGTCTTTGCCCAAACTTACCCCCTTAGCGAATTTAAAAAGTGTTTAGCCAAAGTGCGGAGACCAGGGTTTTTACAAACAGAGCCGAAATTGAGTTTTACCCCTAACCTTTCCTCCATAATTTTGAATGAAATCTAATTTATCATCTTGTAAGGTACACCACTCTGGCAATCCACTGGTATCTTGTTTGATTTAAAAAAGTAACAATGTACCTGTGAAAAAATCCGCCAGAACGTGTCTGACGATCGTAAACAGATACATTGCACTCCCACATTTCATGTATAGTTTCAACGGTGTAGCCTTTCTTAACGGCTTTCCGGATCTCGTCAATCACCCAAACGCCTGTCAACCAGTGATCTTTATTTTTGTTGTGCTGACATGCGCCTTGGTTTTTCTACTCCTGCATTTCCTGCACAAG
Organism: Timema genevievae; assembly: GCA_902155825.1. NCBI lineage: Eukaryota > Metazoa > Arthropoda > Insecta > Phasmatodea > Timematidae > Timema > Timema genevievae. The sequence goes on from CABFWO010003757.1 coordinate 7,180, forward strand.
ATGAACATGAACTCTTCGTGCATCCCTGTAGGCAATACGGGCATGAACAAATTCCGCGGTGGCGTCACTGTAACTTTGGCTATGCCTTCTACTTATTCTATAGACGGATTTCTTGGCTCCAAGTGAATTTTGGGGTGGCCAATGGGATAATTTTTGTACTTGCAAACGTAAGGATACAAAAATCACACACCCAAGTACTTGATATTCTATCCAAAAGAAAGTTCTGTTTCATTGAAGAGTTTGATACAATTTGTAAGTCCGCCAAAGAATGCGTCCCTGGGACTGAGGGGCTCCTTACTGTACACCTAGTGCTTGAGTACAAATTGTTTCAAGTACTTGTCTGTCCGTTTTATCGTATTAAACTTACACTCCCAAATCTCTATGACCATGTAGCCGTGATTCTTAAATTTTTGCAAACAAGCCATAGTCCCTTCATAGAGCGTCTTCATGGTCTCATTGGGGCTGTTTTTGATAGGAGTGGTCCTGTCGGGATAACAGAGACGGGCCCTGTGCCAATAACATCTCCATAACTGGAAGACGGTGGTGGTATCTCCAGATTTAACAACGCCGTCTACACGTTGCCCTAATATATATTCCTCAAGGCCGTTGCCCGCATGAAGGATAGAGACACCACGTTGGTGGGCCTCCCAGCAGAGCCATTGTACGGTGACGTGCGACTGTTGGTCTGCACACCGGTAGTCACCATTAGGGATGATACCGATAGTGTTCTCCTTAATGTGACTTCGGCGGTAAACCAGCATGGCCGTTCCTGAGATAGTACACGCCTTTCTGAAAGTATCCACTTTTTCTTTTTCCATAATCCTGTCTCTAAACTTTAGGCAGGCCTTCCGTAGGATCTTTCACGCAATACTGTTCCAACTTGTGGTTAAATTCAAAGACATAGTTTTCTTTGACCAACACGTCATACCACTTCTCAAAGTGCTCCTTTCCCTCAACCGACATCTCACCGATGCCGTAGTCCTCCTTTGTTGGCAAGGGACCCCTATAACCCGCGTTTTCTTTTTTATTGAAAAAATAAGGGAAATGTACGTTGGCCAAAGACTCGTCCGAGCCGAATATCTTGGCCATCTTGGACAATTACATCAGGAGAAAGTTCAGTGAGTCAATAAAGTGGAGCGGGCCATAACGCATGGACATGATTTTCCCACCATTCATTATGAGCTCTGGAGTCCATTTTTTTACTTCCATCATGTATTTTAAAATAAAATACCCATAATAGACCTTAGCATTATTGCCTGGGAAGATGATATCCTTAAATTTTGTTGCTTTAATTTGCTCTATAAATACGAAAAATTGGTCCATTGTGGTATCACCCTTGAAAACGCGAGTCCTATCGCCCCCACATTCGGTGCAATGATGGTCATTTAAATCGATATGAAGGCAGGCCTTGCAGCACGTCTGCATGACACAGAGGTTAAGTTCGTGCAAGTACGTTTTGACAGCACCGTGAAGAAGCGTTTCTTGTCTGCATTCAAAATCATTGAATACAAACATGAAATTACTCTTTACCAGTGATGCTTCATATAGCTGAAATGACCAAAAGGACGGTGGGTCTCGCATACTCTACAAACAGTCTCACAATACCTATGAGAATAATTTGACTTTTCCAAACTGAAATATTGCCCACAAACCTCACAAACCTTTTTTACATCACAGATTGACATGTAACCTCTGTAAAAACCGGGACGTTTATGGTTATCAAAACAAGTTTGGTTTGGGAACAAACGCCCACAGTCTTTACAGGCCCCAGTTCTACCTCCACTGCAGATCGCTTTAGCGTGACATTTTTTGCACGCGGATTCCCATTTTATGCTCGTGCTTTGTGTTGAACGGTACAAGACACTCTTGGCAAAAGTACCCACACTTAAATGCGGCTGTTAAGGATGTTATCACATAAAAATCGTTTTGCTTACTGTCGTTAAAATACAAATCAAGGTAGCCCTTAAACAAATGTTCGGGACGAGTTGGCCTCTCATATAGGACCTGCCTTCCCCCGACGTTCCCTGAACACTTTGTTTTTTATTCGAAGAGGTATATATGAAATTGTTTCAATTCGCTGATTCCACCACTTTTCAAAAGATTCGCACGGGCATCACGGCATAGTTCCTCTGCTTTGAGTTTTTGATTTGATTTTGATTTGTTTAATGGTGTTCACGTCTACGCAACCTGGTTCTCTTTTAATGTCACACACAGCCTTGGCGACAACCAATGCATGGGCAAGACAAAGTCTATCGTCGCCATTTTGAATCACAATGATTCCTTTATTTCTTCGTCTGTATGTGGTAGCTGGATAGAGCTTATCACAATTGCGTACACTCCCACGAAGGTCCTTAAAATGCGCGCGTTTAAAGTACAGTGGTGCTATACTCAAGAACAAATTATTACTTTGCAACACGCGACTTACGTTATCAAGCACGGCTTGAGCGTCTAACTGATACACCCTCCTAAAAGAGACGTACACAGGGTTCAACGTGGAGTCCGTGCTGTTCAAAAGTAAGCCAACATGATCATCGGCGCTGACACCATGGTCCTGCAGCCGATTGAACAAAACAGTAATTTGTTCTTCAAGCCAGCTTAATACATCACGATCGCTTGCTGAAGCATCAAGATTTACGGGAATTTCTCTACCAGTATAAAAGAAACGCCTCAGTTGTTTTTTTCTTTCCTCGATGATTCGAAGAGAAATATCATTCGACAATGTTCCACCAACCTGATTTACCGGGCCGCTAATTCTCGTCTGGAGTGCTGATGCTGGCCCCATACCTTTAAAGTGGGCTGCAATTCCCACCTGCCTCACCCCTAAACCACCGACTTACGGGAAGATGTCTGGAGGCGTCAAAGCTCCCACCAGCCGAATGGAGGCTACAGAATTTGGGGTTTGGACCACGTCTTCCCCCCCGGTTCAGACAGGCACTTTCGTTATTCATTTGATCTGAAAAACAAGAGTTTGAATCCAAACACAAGTCAAACTAGCTATATCGTAAACAATTGAAACAATATTCTTTCATACAAAGTCAATTTAAAAAATGCCTTCTTTGCACTTTTTAAATCAAACCATTTATCATATAAGCTAGCAAAATAATTCCTGAAAACAAAATGACCATTTTATTTATAGTTTGTCCTCAGAGCGGACATTGTGAATATCAAATATTAAAACGAATCCCTCAGTTGCTCTAACTACCCAATTTAAAAGACACTTGTTTATTTTACACAATGTTTGGGACATTTAATTAACTCTAAGGTTGGTTTTATTTAAAAATTGTTTTCCCCTATTAGTGCTCTATTATAGAGATTTACTAAGCAATATGCTCATTATATACGCTTTCTTATACATCAATTTTTTATTATTTTAACTTAAAATAATAATCTCACCTATGGTTGCATCAAACGCATCCAGAGGCGAAAAAATGTCCCTTATAGGCTCGTGTGACACTAGGGGTGGTAGCAGAAGAGGTGATATCACCGCAGACACCTTATGTTGAGGAAACAGCATATAGTGGCCCCAAGCATCTGAAACAAACATAGCTTTGTATTAGAATTTTTAACGAAAGTGATAGCCATTAATAATCATACAAAAATTACCTATTAATCTAAATATTATATTTCACAATAATAGATATCCTGCCGGGACTCAAACCTGGGACACCTAGATCAGGAGGTAGGCATTCTGCCAATTGAGCCAAGGTGACATACAATAATATTGCAACAAGTAAATAACCTTAAATCAATATAATGTTTACCACTTGGCATTTATAAAACAAAAACTGATAATCCGCAATTTGGTTCATGGAAAAACCCACGAATATATCACATTTTCCATATTTCTAAACAATTTTGCATGGTGCTATTTTTTGTTTGGCTTTTAAAGAGTAATTATTCTTTCATACAAATCTGGTATTTCATTGGCCAGCTGTTACCAACCATTTGTTGTCAATTCCTCCAGGTAGACACCGAGGGCCATCAGATCCGCGGATGTCTGAGGATCTCCCCACAGCTCATTCTCTAAAAAATACAACGCAACAGATTAGTTTGATATTCAGTAGGACCTGAATTAAAAAATATTAAACAGACTATCTAGGTGATATAAAACAGTACAGAACTACAATTTTTTTACTTAAAGATATTTACTTTCCAAACCTTAAAAAAGCAGAGATATCATGTAAAGTGTTTTTAAGCTCGTAAACCAAATACAATATTTCTCCTTGCTTTTCAATTATGTAAACCTCCTTACTCTTGTATAAATAATTGTCTAAGATATGGTCAGTTTTAATGTTTGGATTTCCAGAATTGATTTAGTGAAAAAAACAAATTTGACAAAAAAATTTACCATTATACACTTAATTTAATAGAAAATTATCATCAACAAAAATCTTATTAAACTACCATTTTTCTCAATCAAAGTGTTTTTCAAAACTTTTTACCAATAGTTATATTGTGGCCGTTATGGTAACAGTAAATAAGGTATGGAATCGAACTATGGTCCCACAAAGCTATACACAGTCATATAAACGTTGAAGAAACAAATAAATTCACTTTTATAACTAAAATATGTCCAATAGATAAGATTTTATCAAATATCTTTTTTTGTCCACCCTGAAATAACATAAAATATTTTAAATCAGGTTTGGTGCCCTTAAATTATCTAAGTTTTTTAAACTCATCTTCTTATAAATAGAATAAAAATCTATTAAAGTTAATATGTTATTTGCTTTACATGTGTGGAATATGATAATTAATTATTAATAAATTCATAATTAGCTATTCACAGTAATAAAGATTCTGAAAAGAGGGAGACCTGGTTTAAGGTTCCATGTAAAACCAATAAATGTGGGTAGCACTGCTGTTAAAATAATGTGTGGCGTGGTTAAATCTTTAACAGTTAAAAAAAATCCAGCCCATATATTAATGAGACAAAACATAATTAATTAACTAAATATTTAAGGAATTATTGATTTTATTAGGAAGGGAACCAAAAAGTAAAATTTATTTAGTAGATCAAACCATTTGGACATCGCAAAAAGACATATCCCCTCCCCCATCACTCCTTCCAGACAGTCAAGAAATAGTTTAAGGACTTAAGGCTCTCTCTAAATCTAGCCTTCGGCGTAGCTAGGCAAACTATTCTGCAGTCATGTGTGGAGGTATAGCATACCGCGCGGGCTGATTTATAAAGTTGCTACCTTACAATCTCGACAGAGTGTACATAATAAACTTTTGGTGTACCCATCAAGCGTATTTATTTTTACTTTTATATTCTATCTTACTAGCTTGACTTCTTAAACCATGCTGCCATCAATGCTGATATAGTTCAAAATATCAGAAACATTGAACCTGTAACTGCTCGTTCATGATTATAGTTCTAGTAGCAGCCTGTAACTGCTTGCTCCTGATGATAGTTCTAGTATCAGCCTGTAACTGCTTGCTCCTGATGATAGTTCTAGCAGCAACCTGTAACTGCTTGCTCCTGATGATAGTTCTAGTATCAGCCTGTAACTGCTTGCTCCTGATGATAGTTCTAGCAGCAACCTGTAACTGCTTGCTCCTGATGATAGTTCTAGTAGCAGCCTGTAACTGATTGCTCCTGATGAGAACACTACTAACGTTGCTTACAAAGAAGCCTTGCCTTAATTTAGTTAATTTATTTTCTTCAATTAACACAATTAATATGTCGTGTGTGTCTAATCTTAGAATAGTAATAATTTTACTACATTGAGTTTGTTAATTGTGAAGAAACATATTTTATCAACTCTAATGTTTTCACGATGATTATATCTATCTAATACGTTGCGTGATTTCTCATTTGTGCCAGAAATAAAAAACTCTAGGACTAGAAACTTTATTGTTTTGATGAATATGTTTTTAAAACTGACACTGACGTGAGTGGAGCTGTGCTCGAACCTAGTTAGTGACATCTGCAGGACATATTACTTGACGTATGAACAAGTAAAAGGACATATATAGATCTAAGATAAGACATCCTGTGAAAATTGTAGTGTACATAATCAAAGATCATGATGTGTCTTTGAGGTATATTTTTAAAAAGCACTTTTTGTAAACACTTGATCGACATTTGACACTATCGTGCATAATTAGAGTAGCCTTAGTTTGCGCTTTCATATATTATATTGTGAAACTGACGTACTAAATTACGTAGTCACAGGTTCCGTAACTCCAAACTATGGGAGATAAAAATGTTAAACTTGACATTTGAAAGATTTGTTTATGTGCACAAGAGATGATATTTTTATTTATGTTTTAATTATTGCAAGCCTGTTTCCTTAGACTGCTTGACCATTAGTTTTGGTAGCTACAGAACCAGTACACCTATGGAGATGTAATTTCAAATATTTACCAAGGGGATATTAAGAATGTGCATTTCAGGGTAATTTCTTTTAGCTTGTACACATAATCTCTACATGAGGAAACAGTTTGAATGTTCAAACAAATTCAAAAGTTTCTTTCCTAATATTCTGGAAGCTTTGAATCCCTGTCTCCTATTTTTAATTACAAAATTTTAAAACTTCTAGATATCTGGGGTGGTACATTTCTTGCTTGTTTAGTTATCTAGGGTGGTACATTGCTTGCTTGCCTAGTTATCTGGGGTGGTAAGATACTTTTCGGTAAACGGGGAAAATATTAAGTCAAATGAAGTATATTTTATTGGTTAACAAGCTCAAAGTTAAATTATAATTGTAAGAAACAGATATATCTGATAATAAATGCTTAATATTTGCATTTCGTACTCAACACAGTGTGTTTTCCTGTAACTAACAATAACTACAGTACATAATACGTGTCATACATCAGTTAAATAAATTAAAATATGACTAAACTCATTCAATTGTAATTTAGAATTAGTGAAAATACTGCATACTTGTTTATTCTTAGACTTATTCCAAAATTTCACTAATACCAACAACTTCATAAAATACCTACAACTCTAATAATTAATGGGTTCAATATTTTATACTGGTTAGTCAGCGTTACATAATAAAGATTAACTTATAACGTTTCTTAATGTGGGTTATCTTACCAACATATTTTCTCATAGAGGTATTCACAGTTGAGTTGATTTCCAGTGACGTCACTTGGATCGAAAGGGCATGATTCACATTGTCTCGTTTCGCATGCCTGTTTGAGACTCTGGTTTTCCCGGATAGATCGCCTGATGAGTAGGCAGAAGGGAGGGCTCAGCTACACGAGATGCAGTCAGACTACCAGGGGCTACCAAGGTTGACTGAATTAGCTTGGCTTGGTTGTATGTTCGAAAAACTGACGCTTGTTTATGCCTCTAGGATTTATAAGAACCAATTTACACAGTAAGGTCAATCAGCGCGCTGATACTCTTATATAACCATCATGATTATATCATCTTTACTTTCTTGCAATCAATTGAGTAGAGAAAGTATTATGAACGTTGAAATAATTGACTTTTAGATTTTTATGTATGTTGACGTTTCACGACCCAATAAGCTAGAAAATGTGTTTTTGCGAGTTCGTCTGTCTGTCTGTCTGTCTGTATCTTGGTCTGAAGCCGAAACCATTTCTACGTTAGAGTATCTTAGTATCTTTGGTTTTCATAATGCGCTACTGAGGTGTTTCTGGAATTAGATATGTAACCTTAAAATTAATGGTAGTTTAACTATAGGTAAATAAATAAATAATTAATTACTTTCTAGAAATTGCTTCGAAATAATTATATTAATACTTATATCTAGGTATTGTTTAATATCAAAAATGAATGGCGCATCTAATTTTCCTGTGAAAATTACGGAAAGGTTACTTAACATTGGCTTATTTTTCAAATTTTGACCATATTGGCGCAACTATTTGAGATGCTAAATAAATTATCATGTATCATTGTTTTTATTCCACTAAAATGATTTTTTTATATATATTTTTTATAAAATGAATAAATCAAAATTTTCTAAGGAATAAGTAAATATATATTTGTATGGAGCTCTTTAAAACCAAAATTGGTTGTTATTTTCTTTGGTGGAGAGAGCTATTAATTTTATTTCAATGTTTTTTGTAACAGTTTATATTATTTATTTTTTGTTCGTTTGTTGAATATGATGCTTTTTGAGATAGTATTTCTAAAACAATATATATTATACCGTTTCAGGAGTTTTAAAGTAAATTTCTCCATTATTAAAAGTGTGGGAGATGCATTGTACCATAAAGTATAACCTGCATATGTGGACACACGGAAAGTGTTGAGCTGGCCAAGACTGGTTGGACCTAGACCAAGAGGTCAGGACTGGATGTACCAAGGCTGTGTTTCCTACTCACAAATGTCGCACAAATGCCGGCTGAACATTTTCTCTCAATAGTAATCAACGAATCACTAGATCATTAGTATAGTTAGATTCGGATAACTTGGATGGGTAGTAAGATTGATTCAAAAATAAAGAATAAAATGTAGCTACATGACTATTTTTTTATCGTCCATACGATATAATGCTACTAGAGACTAAACACCAGCTAAGAAAACTGTTTGAGATGAATGATAGAAACTGAACCGGCATCCGCCTGGAAGGAGTATAGGAAACTATATTGGTGAAAAATAAACATTAATTTATCAATGTATGCTCGAATTCTAACCTACCAAGTTAAAGTTCACCTTGATACTTGACTTTATCTTTAAGATGTTTGTTTATTACATCTTTTTGAAATCCCCTACTTAGAGATTTACGATAAAAGTCATGCACAGCATAACTGGAAAGTACAATGTGGAATATTACCCTCTTCTGCCCTATCAAAACACATTTTGTGTAACACTAAAATTCTATTTGCTTAAAAGGGTGGGCTTCACCCTGCTGTATTATTTATTCAATATACTGCTTGCTTATAGCTCTTGTAGGTGTTATATAACCCCTAGAAGGTAGATATTTTGTCGTTCACTTGTTATTCAATAGCAATATTGAAAGTCCATGCCAATAAACACTACAGCGAATGTTAAGATTACTTTCATATCGGGAGATGTACCAGGAGATTCAGTTATTCTTATAAGGAAGAGTTTAGTCAGGCGAACTTAAGCTACAAGCTTAACTTTTTAAGTTATCAAAAATTCACATTGTTTGAGTCAAATTGTTACTATAAAATAAATCATAAATATTATTATCTCCTCTTAAAATAATATATTAGTTGATTTTACGTATTTAAAACAATCTGTTTACTATGATTAAGGCCTATACAAATCAACGAATATCATAACCACATCTGATATCTATGTGGCCAATATTACTTATTTAATTTTAAATATTAAATAAATTTTCAATTTCGCTATAGTTAATTATATATTTTATAGGTTCTTAAGTTTATGAACAAGAATAACCAAACAAGAACAAGTAAAATATTTTGAGAAGAGTTGAAACATATTGAACTATATTATTGAAACAATATTTATTCATATTAATCTTAAATTACTCATATTATTCATGATACTGGTGTAATTAAGTGTTAAAAACAAATTCCATGTCAAACAGGTTTTATTTAGATCGCTCTGTATTAAATAATAAACTTTAGAAAATTATGTATGTTTTGAACTTGCATATATATTTGCTATGGATGCTGTTTATTTAATTTGTATAATTATTGCAACTCAATTTTTTTTTTACTAAAACTCTTTCCAAAATATATTCTAAAAACCAACGGAAAAGGTTTCCCCAGAAATACCAACCTACTGAACCCTATTTAAGACAATGTTTAGCTCGAACAATACTGCCAACCATATATTTCTTGGTGTGAAAGAACTGTTAACGAATAGATTTTTCTATCAAATTGCTAGCAAACACAAGTCATTTAGTTAATTATAAACCAGTGGCTTATGAAAGTTAGTAAAGCAAGATGGACTCAAAGCCGATAGCAGAAACACATAAAATTAGATAGTTCTTAAAGATATATAAAGCGTTTTTGGATTATTACACGGGTTTAGTAAATGTAGGTAGTATTTGGAGGATTTTTTATCAAAATTAGATAATTTTTGTAGTGAAAATAATAATTTGAATATCTTCAGGGATAAAGTTACTTGTTTTCTCCCTGTCATTGTAAGTCTCGTCTAACACAAGAGGGTCACCTTAGACCATGCGGCCACCAAAGCAGGTATTGTTTCACAAAACACACAGCTCTAGGGCTCGAGAGTAATAGGAACACCAAATATCGCCAATAGCAGTGACAAGAAGAGATTACGTCATTACTGTGTACCACATGCCTTGTTCCTATTGGATATCCCTCGACAGCCCCTAATTATAATATTGAGGATCAAATCCCCCCCATCCCCCTTGGATTCATCACTGATAAAAAAACTCATGTTACTTTCGCACGCTTGACGAGTCCAAATGGAGTCGAAATGATTCGTAGCGCTTAGTGGTAGAAGTTGGAACTAAAATGGTATGTCTGTGAATCTGAGTTAAAATTAAGCTCAAACAATTAAGAAGATCATATTTTTTTGTAAAATACTGATCTATAAAACAAACTCCATGGTGTGAGTGAGCGAGCGAGCTAGCCTATACAACAACCGGGCGATGATTGTGCCAACATTTGCGGATCTAGGGTGTCATGGTGTCAGCATAGTGGGCCTTCCGGCCGTTAATAATAGTTTTCTAGACAGAAGCTGCTAATTATTTATTCAAGTACCTCCTCATTTGTCTCCACTTGGCAGAATTTGACCCCGTCCCAAAGCCACTGCTTCACAAATAAATTTGGAAAGCTCCAGGAATCGAACCCAAGATCTTTATATTTGTAGCCAGTAACTCTGATTACTTTACTACAAAGCCAGTCAAAATACAGATGCACTGTGAGTTTTAATAATAATTTTCAAAAATACCAGTTGTTGCGCATTGCGTGGTTACCACGAGAAATGAGTTTCATTGCTCCAAACAGAAAGTAAACAATCTTCATCTTATTTCCTCCGACGCACATTTAATAAGTTTATAAAAAATATAAACCAATTTTATAGAATTTTAGACTCTGCGAACGGTATATATCGCGCAACACTCTCAAGACAGACAAACTCTTCATTTTATTAATATAGGTACTAAGTACCAGGCTTTACCTAAAAACTGAGAGGATTGGGGTAGTTGGTGCTTGGGACTACATATATTGAGACCGTCCACTAGATATTAGCTCCTCTACTTCTCCCAACATGAGGACTATAATTTTCACCTCACCGGGATTCAAACTAAGCTGTGTGCCACATATTGTTTGAGAGTACGCAACAGTTGTCGAAACACAATGGAAGACTAGCTAGCACTGGCGTGGGGTGAGGTGTGTAAAGCCAAAGTGGTAAAATCCGGTTTGTATAACCACATCCAACGGAACAATGGACCAGAGGAATGTGAGTCAAATGACTTATTCCACACGGCCACAGCTACATATAAAAAACACGCCTTTTAATCCTAGTTGACAGGTACATTTATATTTCTAACTACAGAGATAGTTTCTCTAACTAGTATTTTGACGCACCACAGTAGTTATACAGGGTGATTCGTAATTGTGTACAATAAAGTGGCGCAGTGGAATCTACAGTGAAAAATAAACTAAAAATATCATAAGAGCACATTACCTGGACCCTCTCTTAATTGAGATAGTGACAGGAACAAACCAGACAGATACTACCGTTATGTCATAGAGTGTTTTAATGACCTGTGTGCTGTGTGGTGGAACATTGCACGTTCATATAAGGTGTTTGAAATGTCCACCATTGCACTCCCAGTACAGTTCAACCCTCCTGCACCACGGCTGTCGTGTTTATTGTAAAATGTGAGGACTATCTCGAAAAGTATTTGCAGCTGTAACATTTGCATTCCACATATGTTATATTTTGTTTTGCGGTTGTTGCTGTTTCCTTCGTGTAGCCCCACAACCAGAATTCGCAAGGTATGAGATCGAGAGATCGTGACAACCATACAACAGGCCCGTTGCGTCCAAACCATTGACTGGGATAGTATTCGTCCAAATGGCGTCTCACTGAACGGTCTTTATGTGCAAGGCCTCCATTCTGAAACAGCCACAGGTCCAGCCATGTGGCCAGCGGATCGTCCTCCAGTAGTTGGGGGAGACTGGTCTCTAGAAAGTATAAGTAGTTTTCATCTCCAAGTCGTGTGGGCATTTCATAAAGACCAAATAGAACATCACCCACAACTACCACCCAAACTTTGATGGAAAATTGATAGTGTAAAGAGACCTCTAGGATGGCATTTGGATTTGTGTCTGTCCAAATCTGCTAGTTGTGGAGATTGACACTGTCATTTCTTGTAAATGTTGCCTCATACATTACGAGTACTCTGCTGATGAATTGTAGCGTGGTGGTGAAGCATCCACTGACAGAATGTCTTACGACGTCCGAATTCAAGAGCTGGATTAAACTCCTGCACAGATTGCAAATTGGTCATTTACTGTTCTCCACATGTACATCTGTGACAAGCGATGACGTGGTGCTAATCGCCGTGTACTTGAATCCAATGAGCGTTCCACAGAATACAGAATTGCTTCTCCCACTGCAATGCTCCTGCGACGTCATGGCCTACGAGCGTTGGTCATCACAGGTGCAATGTGACTGGTTTCCTTCATATCACGATTCAATGCCACAAATATCCTTGAATTGGGGGTGTCGTTAATGCCTCATACATTACGAGTACTCTGCTGATGAATTGTAGCGTGGTGGTGAAGCATCCACTGACAGAATGTCTTACGACGTCCGAATTCAAGAGCTGGATTAAACTCCTGCACAGATTGCAAATTGGTCATTTACTGTTCTCCACATGTACATCTGTGACAAGCGATGACGTGGTGCTAATCGCCGTGTACTTGAATCCAATGAGCGTTCCACAGAATACAGAATTGCTTCTCCCACTGCAATGCTCCTGCGACGTCATGGCCTACGAGCGTTGGTCATCACAGGTGCAATGTGACTGGTTTCCTTCATATCACGATTCAATGCCACAAATATCCTTGAATTGGGGGTGTCGTTAGAGAGAAAAACGTGTAGACTATGTACGAGCAGTGGTAGTAGAATTCTGTCGTTCTTCACCGTAAATCATAATCATATCGATCAGTTTATCGTTTGTGTATTGATCCCCCATCTTACTGGTCAATTTGAATCACAGCAAGTAACTGAGTGTGACGTTCAATATCCTTGGCGCGCCGAACTAAACATGTGCAATGCTACCCCGTAATGTTGTCATATCTCGATAACAAAGTGGTTCATGCAATTTTTTTATGAAACTTTTTGTTTCTCTATCAGTGCAGATTCCAATATCTCTATTTTTTTTATAAAATTATGAATCATCCTGTAGATAAGATAACAATATTATTATATTTATTGACAGTGAATAAGGTATATTCAATGGTTTTCACACTTTTTATATTAAACTTTAATGCATTTTATTAAATTAATATGAAGCTCAATAGAAACTTTATAAAAAATTAAAGTTTAAATGATTTTTTAATTAACTTCTATATGAAATCTCTATAAGAACTTTTTAAACTCAATTATTAATCAAATTGTATTTAATTTATAATAAATCCTACAAGCTTGTTTGTATATAATATTAATAAATATATCAGAATAATTTAGGCCCTGCCATAAAAAAATACAAGAATTTGTTCAATATACTTTTATGACTATGGTTATAATAGAATCAGTTACTAGTACCACTTTAGTTTTAAATGATTGAATAATAATTTAACACAATTTGTTTTAAATGTAAAGCCTTATGTGATTTTACATACACCAATTTTGATACAAAATATTGTTTAAAGTATTAAAAGGTTAATTCCATTTAATAATAAAATATTAAAACTGTTTAGAAATTAATCACATATGTTTATTATTATATTATATGATTATAATTTATTTACAGTAATATTAAATTATAATATTAAATTAACATACTTAATAATTATTTTCAAATAAATTGGTCATTTGCCAGTTTTCATATTGTCATATACCATAAATATATTTTAAATTAAATATTAATCTGTCAAAATAATGTATCTGGATTATTTGAAAAGTAAATCATTTCTAATTTTGTTCAGTAGATATTTAATAGTAAAATTTAAAAATATTTTTAAATAGCACTATGTTTAAAAAAATAGTAAATTTAATTTAGAAATTTGCTAAGTCTAACCAGAAGAAAAATATCTAAATTAAAATATATACTTGGATAGTTAAATACATAATTATGATACAAAAAGTAGTGCTGTGAATGTTAAGATATAAAATGCAATTACCAAAACAATGACTTTTACAACAAATTAAATAATTACTAAAAAAATTAATAAAACAAAAATATTTATATAAATAGATTCTATGCTATTTTTCACATTATGTAACTATATCACAAATGGCAAACATTCAATTTATATACATATTCTTGTTATTTAAATAATAAATTATAGTTTCCTCTAAAATTACAAGTATTAAATTTTGTAGGATTATTTTCTGTAACATTAATTATAAATAACAATTTATTTTGAAAATTGCATTTGAAGATTTACATTAAAAAAGAGTCAGACTTGCTATCCATTGTCAATCAATAAAATCCACAGAACGTAGTCAACGTATAGGGTGGTTGTCAGGGTATTGTCAACATCTAAGGTGGATCATGAAGGTTTGTCGGGGCATTGTCAACGTATTAGATGTATCATAAGGGGTTGTCGGGATATTATCAATGTCTGGGGTGTATCATGAGGTGTTGTCAAGGCATTTTCAACATCTGAGGTGTATCATGAGGGGTTGTCAGGGCATTGTCAACATATGAGGTGTATCATGAGGGGTTGTCAGGGCATTAGTCAACATATGAGGTGTATCATGAGGTGTTGTCAAGGCATTGTCAACATATGAGGTGTATCATAAGGGGTTGTCAGGGCATTGTCAACGTATGAGGTGTATCATGAGGGGTTGTCAGGGCATTGTCAACATATGAGGTGTATCTTGAGGGGTTGTCAGGGCATTGTCAACATATGAGGTGTATCATGAGGGGTTGTCAGGGCATTGTCAACATATGAGGTGTATCATGAGAGGGTTGTCAGGGCATTGTCAACATATGAGGTGTATCATAAGGGGTTGTCAAGGCATTGTCAACGTATGAGGTGTATCATGAGGGGTTGTCAGGACAATGTCAACGTCTGGGGTGGTGACTGGTTAGTTCTGCTTGACTGACTCCTTGTTCCATATGAGCAACTACATAATAAAGTCGTTAGAGAATTTGTGTTTATTGGCTTGAAGGTCAAGTTTGACAAAGCCTTCTGGCACCATTTTATCTACCGTCCCTATCAAAAACCCACGAGCCACCCCCTAGTGGTCTAGTGTTGTATCTCTAGCACGTGCTAACTGGTGAATGAAGTCGTCATTCAATTTGGTCACCTTAAGTTCATTTTATCCTAAACGTCAAGACTCTGAAGATCGAAGTTGTCGGTACACAATAAGTACCGGAAAGTGCCGCTTCAGCACTGTCTGCCAAGAGGTTATATCTATTGATCGCGTGGGAGTGAGGGAAGTCCCATATTTCCACCCCAGCGCTCCTGGCGAGCAATAATCCACACACACACACACTAAGCGTGACGTGGCTAAAGGAAATATATTCCATATTACCACCACCATCTGTACATTCTTCATGGTCCTGAGTTGTCGATGAGGAACCAGCCAGGGTCAAGTTGTCTGTACTTAAGTACATTTACTTTAAGTTCTAAAATCCCAGTATTTGTTTAACGAAAGGTAAATAAATATATATTGGCCAAACTATCACTTTTATAACCATTGTGTTATAGTTTACAAATAAATTAATTTACCAGATTTTAAAGTTAAATCTATGAAAATTAGAAACAATATTTTAGAGTGAAATGTTTTTATGGATTTAATCCTACTGTATAAATCTTTTTTAAATATTCTAAAATAAATCCATACCTATCAAAAGTATTGTAATTTAAATATGTATTTTTTGAAGCAATAACGCGACCTCGCAGCACTCAGTGAAATAATATTTTTTTTAAATAGCTATAATTAAGTCATCTATTTATACAGTTAAAATCATATTAAGGGGAAATATATTTTGTAATTTTTATAACTCTCAAAAGTATTTCTGAGGAAATGAATATTGATTGGCAATAAGCAAATTAACAACGTTAAATGTTGTTTTTTAATCACCGCATTTTACTAACCGTTCAGGCTAGACCCATATTGACCAATTACACCAATAAGTTAGAGATGAGGAAGGTTGAAATGAGAGAAAGTGTACATAGCACTTGCGTGGAGGGAGAGTGGAAAGTCATTTAGGAGAAACCACTCTCAGTACACCCGACTGGTATTCGGACCCCAATCTCCTTGTGATTGACGCCTGAGACCGTGCAGCCACCGAAGCAGGTCAGGTCATGTTCGTCAGCCTTACAGCTGACGATGGAACTGTTGAGGGTCGGGGGTTGATACCATACATACATGTGATATTCTATAACCATCTTATTTCAGCTTTACGAAATATTTAGAGCGCTAACTTCCATCGGTGGCCACACGGAACAAACTTCAGGCTCATCTGGCCTGGTTTGTCAGTGAAGATGTCAGAGTTTCAATATTGGCTAGTTGTATTGATAATAGGATTTACTAAAATGTTTCAACTTTACCTTCACGCAAATGTAGCTACATTACTTTTAAATTATAGCTTCCTTATATTCAATTTCCAGCTGTAAATAAATTAAAAGTAATCATTCTAATTGTAGGCTAATCTCTAGGTGTAGGTGAATCTCTATTCACCTTTGGAGAGTACCTCACGAGAAACTAAGCCAACATCTTAAATACAGAATAGTTGGGGAAAGGAATAATACATTCACAAGAGCCTTCTAGTGTAACTTTGTGAGAAAATTGTTGTATTACCACATGAATTACAAACTAAGCTAATTATAGACCCTCCATAGCACAGTCTTTAACCGATAATCACTGTTAAAGTTATAGCTCAAATCTAGCAAAATTGGCACTATTAATAATTAATGAGAAATGTAGCTGTGCTGGTAATCGAACCAAAGTATTTTGGTTCACTAAAAAAAAGTTCTATCAATTGTATTAAGCTATGGAACACATAAAATAATACAATCGCTATTTGAAAACACTGTCTGCAACAATTTGTAGTAGTTCTTTCGGAAGAAATGACTGGGCATATTATAATAAATGGTTATTGATTAGATCGCTAATGATCGTACTAAAACACCAAACAATGTCATTTATTATCATATTATCTTCATGGTCTACATCAATGTTATTGTTAATTTGCCAATTAATGGTCTTACGTTCCAAATACACATAAATTCGGCGGTAGCTGCCCAGTGTTTTTCAGCTTTTAATACTCTAGAATATTATATGCTGCATCTGATTGGTCGAATGCTTGAAGAGAGATCGCAGAATAATTAAGTCAGGGGTGTGGTTGTAAATCTCTATTCACATGCTTTCAGTTGGTTTGAGATTTTACAAAACATATCTCTTTGTTAGTGTGAAGACACTTGAGATAAAAATTAAATATTTTAGTCCACATTCATATATATTTATAAGGTTATTTTGATGTCCTAAATAATGTGGCGTTTGAATCACAAGTAGGCCTAAAATCAGCATCAACTTCAACTTCCAAATTGTTGATCAAAACCTTAAGTATTCAACTAGAATCAAACAAATGTATTCCATTGTAAAGCAAATCCATTCATTGTTACTATCGAATATCTTTATAGTAAATATATATATATATATGTTTTCTTTCTCTTTCTCTATCTATCTATCTATCTATCTATCTATAAATATATATAAAGAAAATATAAATATATTATAATTAAGAATTATGATTTATGCTTAACATTTTTGTTTGAATATGAAAAGTGTGATGTTTATTGTTGTGAAAGAGTTGGTATGTATATATTTTAATATTGTTGGATTGATAATAAAGTTCTACCAATTTTATTTCTGTTGTCATGTTAATATTATCTGTTATAGTGATACATTTCCTAAAAATGTACAATTTAAATGCCTAGGCACCACTATTCAGTTTCTTTACAGCAAAAATTACATATTTTATATATATATATGAAGTATATTTTAAACATTACTAGATGATTGTGAAGTGGTTGAAATTTCAAGCATTTACAATAACTATATATTTTAAAATATGAATGGTTGCTTTGTACTGTATAACTATAAATAAAAACATTCAATGTTAAATGAAATTACAACAATGGTATCTTGCAACCAGAATACAAGTTATGTATTTTCATATGGAACGTGTCTAAGAAAGAAGCCGTAATTATTTACCTACGTCAGTTGTATGTTTCTTTTAGTTGAAACCAAGAAGTAATATCATAGTTATCGTATCAGAGAACATTTTTAAATCAATATACTTATTTTTAAATCAGTGTGTAAGTTAATTTCCAAACGGTCTACTCACTAGAGAAAGTCCAGAACGCAACGTCAAAGATGATATGAAATCTCAGTGCCCTGAGTGTGTGTGTGTGTGTGAATGTGTGTGTACGTGTGCGTGTCTGTGTGTGTGTGTGTAAGTCTTTGATCTCGATCGATTGGTCGGGAATCTACCTCTATGCTCACAACATTAACTTAGGGCTGGCTCATGCATTGTGTTTATTGTCAATTGTGAACCTTCTTTAACTTGTTTTGTCTTACTTTGTGTTCCTTACTGTTGTCATGGATGCGTATTTCTCTTACTGTGGAAGACTGAGTCGAGCCCGGAGTTACGAGGTGAGGCAGGAGATACGAGGTGAGGCAGGAGATACGAGGCGAGGCAGGAGATTAGAAGCGAGGGTAGAGAGAAACTTAACAAAACATAGCTAGAAAGCCATTTTTATTCAAAACATAATTTTGAGATGAAAAATACAAATCTTGATAGTCGCAGGCTCACACTAACGTATTAGACATCGCAAAATTTGGTGTTGATGAAAATTTAATGAGCCCGATATTTTAGAATATATTAGAATCAATCATAAATACAATTATATGTGTTGTAAGTCCCGTGATGAGATTGAGATTGAGTTTGTATGGATAAAATATAAAAACGCAGCCTACACAACGTCCAACCATTTCGTATTTGATCAATCAAACTAAGGCACTCTTAGCGGGAGTCAAACTGGAACCGGAACCAGAACCGATAACAGAAATTTGCAGCTATTTTTAAGGAACCAGCTATGGGACAGGAGCCCTAAAAATAAAATACAAAAGAACCACAACGAGATTTAATCTTATTTTGAAATACTATATTTTTTCTTGTCCTCGGATTTTTTTTTGTAAATTTTGATATATGTATTATCTTGTTTTTTTTTGTATAGATAGATTTTAATTTTAATTGAATTAATATATATTTTTATTTATTTATTTAATTTAAGAATTCTATAATTAACAGTAGTAAAACTATTGAGTAAGAAATTAAAAGAACTAGGACCTAAAATGTTTACTTGAAGAACCGGAACAACACTTGTAAATAATACATATTTCGGTGACTCAATGATTTCAAGTGGTTTGTCTGAGCATTAATGTATACAATTTAAAGATGCCCCTGATCCTTGGCGTTCCTCTTCTCCACTCAAGTTCAACACTACAATTAAGTCAATAACGTTTTCACCTACCTTCATTACCGGTGCTCACATGGATTTAGGTGTCAATCTCCAAAAATACTGGACTTATGGTGACGAGATAAAGGGCTCGAATTTTAGTCGTGTGAATTGAGGGTGATCTATACTGAGCTATTTTCCCCTCTCCCTTCACGTAAATTTGGGTATATTTCCTATAAATCTTACCTTCTCCATCCTTACCTCTTTAGTGTAGTATGAAGATATCCTGGACCTGGTGTGAAAATGATATTTTTCATTAAATACACAAATAAAATCCCACTATTACCTACACATCATAAACGCGTGGATTCGTTTTCATCAGAAGACGTATTGCAGGTTAAATTAATCTTAGACGTGATTATGATTTCATTAAATTAAAATACTCCATTTTAACCCAATGCTAATGATATTTTAAATCAAGACCCAACTTATAAATAATTAAGTATATTCAGACCCATGCTGGGACTGAACCACTGTTTTCTAGATCAACGTGACCTGGTTTTGAGGTGGGAATGTAGGGGAGGGTGGTATTTTTTCGATTATTTTTTTATCAAAACATTATATTTTGTAGAGAAGAAATCAAATAGTTCTCCAGTTGAAACCTGGAGTTCAATTTTCTTCACACGGTGACCTCAGCAATTGTTGTGAAGGGTGTCCTGGAATTAATGATAACATTTTCTCTTCATTTAAAAAGATTGTCCTCTAATACTGTCATGCTCATGACAGATATTCAACAACTGTTGGTATCACTATGTAAATAAATCAATACTTTATGGTTGTATTGGACAAATATTTTATTTATTTTGGTTTAAAGAATGTTTTGCTATAAAAACCACGAGAACACTCCCCTTAGCTCTCGTTTCCGATGACAATTTCACTCAAATCATAAGATAGAAAATTAAAACATGTATTTGTCTCCGAGTCACAAAGGCACTAAACAATAATTAAATCTGAGCTGTTATTTAACAATAGTTTTCAACATTATCAAATCAATTCACTTTTTTCCATCGATAATATCCTTTTATTGAAGAGGGACATTTTTCCTTTCCTGATGAATCATGGACACACAAACACTCATTTATATTTTACAAGACATTTGATTAAGTCTCAAGCCGCATCAATGGACAAGCGGAATAAGAGGTCAAACTCATATAGTCTAATGGCCGAGGGCAGGAGAGTGTAGCGTACTCAGGGTGTTTGGTTTCTCACTATTCTTCCCACCCAACGCTGGTACACCTCCTATATAACTCTACCTTTCTCATTTCTACATCATTAGTGCAGTAAAATGGGAAACATCAGGTTGGGTATTAAAACGTGATTTAAAAAATAAACACAGGTCAAACAATTACAATTTCCTTTAAAAAATCTAGAATCTTGAAAACTGAGAAAAAACATATTTTGAAACAGAAAAAATATACCATTATTAAAATGATATTCCAAAAGAACATTAATTCCACAAACAAGGCTACTCTAACATTTCCTAAAAAATTTCTCTTGTCGGCTTCTCGTTGCAGCAAATTCTTTGATAACATCCTCAAAGTTCATATCACAAGAGTAATTTTGCTTTCAATGGTGATCTTGGCTCATAGTTAATCGTACACAGCTCTAACTGTTTAGAACAGTTAACCAAGATTAGAAAATTATATTTTCCTTGCATTTGATACAATCATCGAAAGATAAACCCTCAAAGCAATATGCACATATGGAAAATTTGTGACAAGTTTCTCTTTTGTTTGCAATTTTATAATTTTCTGCCAAACGGTTCCTGTACAAAGTAGATAACATCACAAACCCATCAACCAATTCTTCTTCTAGGTCTGACGAATGGATGTTGACTGTTTATTATTTGGCTTTGGACTGAACTTTAGCTTTTGTTAAATGCTTGTCTGCAATACTACTAAAGTTATCATGAAACGTGCTTTTATGACTTATTTTCATTTCTGTGACGTCTACAACATGATGAAATAAAATAAACTTGAACTCTATTGTTTGTACTAAATTGTGGTACTAATTCCTCTGGTATTTCATAAATATCCACTTTCTTTTCCACGTTTAGCCATTTCATTGTCTGTGATCGGAATTTGAAACTAAATTATTTTGTCATTTCTCAAAATGTTCTTATTTGTTTTTGTCGAAAACATAGACAAAAATTCAGAAGTGCATGGTATAATTTATAAATTGCGCACAACTCAATTCCAGGTTCTTGTAATGCTTTATTTATTCTATCAATGTTATTCAAAATATCTTCTCAAATGGGCTATTTAGACTTTTCTTACAATTTTTTTTTCATAAATTGATTTTTATTTAGCCATTCTGAGATATCAACCAGTGCTGCACAGATTTCATTGTACTTTTTTTTTAATGATCTTGCAGCATCGTAATGTCAAGCTACAGCGGTCAATCAATTGTAGAGTGCCAAAAAAAAGTAATTGCAGCTTTCTGCGGAAGTGGTTTCTTCATCTGTAGAGATAGACTTATCAATTCCTATATTAAAGTTTTCTGATTGAACTATTAAATATCTTTAAATTTTACTCAAATCATTTTAGTTTTCCTTTTGACACAGCCAGTTTTGTGTTGTTGCTTGCATCCATGTGACATCTTGGGCTAGGTCAAGCTCAGTCAACAGTGTAAAATATAAAAACAGAACATGACAATTTATTTCCCCAGTGTTTATTTAAAAGGCACACTTGTTCATTATATTTAAACAAACACAACCGTTTTGAACCAAGAAACACTCGTCATTGTTTAGAGACCAACACGTGCTCGTCTGTAGGAGCTTCAATTGAAGGTGCAGACGCCATCTGGAGGCTGTTATAGGGAGGAAGCAAAGTCACACTAGTTCCATCAATTGAGGTAGTTAGTCAATAAAAAATACTTGAAAATTGAACAAATTTAATTGACATGATTCCTAGTCTAAAGGTTAAAATTTAATAAACGTTTACCACTATTATAGCAAATTTTGTAATAAAAGTACCTAAGACTTACTAGCACCAAAACCGGCCCTGGCTGTAGCTAGCTAAACACATCCCTGTTATGGTTGGAGTTTGAATCCCTAATGGGTGTGTTGAGGGTGCGTTTCGTACAGTATTTTACACTCTCCTTTCCCACAAATGTGGGTGCACGACCTCTAAAACTATTACTTCCCTAATCTCTATCCCATCAGTTCAAATACATTGCGGATATCTCGGCTGGGTAGTAAGACGTGGTACGAAATTAATGTAGTAGTTATTATTCTCACTATAAATATTTGTAGCTATTGCAGGATGGATGTGAAATGTGGTAGAACTGTTACTATCCAAAAGTATTAAATTTTTTAATGTTTATAAATTATTTTCATAGACACGATTTAGATTTAACAACTAACTATTAATAATTAATTTAACTTCTCGTTTGATTGTGAAGCTAGTTTCCCTACGTTCTAACCGAACACGCCAATGCCACATATTGTCGCCTTTCTCAAGGGTAACTCTCCTATCTAAGTCAAATAAAGAACCTGCCAACTCCATGCGTGTGGTAAGCTAGTGTGAGCTGTGATCGGAAACCACATCAAGTGTGTGCCTGCCTGCCTCTTGTTCCGGCTTTGTTCTGAGCGTAACGACCCCGAACTCCGGCTCGGCTTGGTCCTCATCTTTCTCTTCTTCTCTATCATTGTCATGTACTGGAACTAAAAAAGTTACTCCTTTTGTTTCCGTTTTCCAGCACCAGAGCGCAGCCCAGACTCTGGTGAGTGGTCCTCCCTTTTTTCTAATTTATTTTCTTTATCAACTCTTTCATTTCTCCTTTTTTAATTTTTTCTTTTCTTTTTACAGAATGCAGCATCCATTTTCAGAAATCTTAGTTTCAATTTTTTGTTATTTTCTTTTACTGTGACAGTCCATTTTACTCTTAGTCTCTAGAAAATGTTGCCCCTTTAAAAACAAAAAATATGAACGCGAAGTTGGTTATTGGGGGAAAGGAAAGTATGGATTATTTGAGCAAGATAACCAACTTGTTAACTGCGCAGTGCACAAGGTCAAACTTAAGAGAAGTGGTCACCATTCTTAGTTGACCATTGACCAATGGAGGTTTGCCATTATAAAAGATTTGCATTATAAGTGTTTAAGATCTATAATATTTTGACATTCCAATGACGGAATTAATTCTTGACATATCCCAATAAGTATCCATAGGGAACAGGGTGAGTAGCTATATAAGTATTGACCTAAAAGAGAAAATGCCTTTTTTTTGTATCTATTAAAATGTCTATAACAGCCAGATCAAAGTAGGAATAGATTAAATCCTATGGTTTAATTCACACAAAGGAAAAATTACTAATGGCAAAAAAAGTATTTAATAGTATTTTAATTATATTAAAAGTAATAAACCGTTTGACTTTTTATTGAGTTTAAGTTTAGGATCTATATAATATTTTTTCATATTTTATTAGCTGGATTAGTTTTTATTGTCAGTTTTCTTTGAAAAATATTTCATTCGTGGTTCAATATCAATGAAATCTCAATATTCTAACCTCCGAGTTGTGTTTTCATTCTAAAATGTTTGAACTCAATGTCATTGGCATACTGCTTGCTCAAGGATTCACTCTCTTTGAAGTGGAAGGACCATACTACTTTTCCACCCGTACAACTAACATGTTTCCTTACATGCACGTTCCCTTGCACTCAACAGATTGTCATGTTTGTGACGTATACCTACCTACATGTTTGAATTAATTATCATGATTTGTGATATCCTATTCCTGAATGTTTGTTGTTGTGTCTGATTGAAAACGAGTGCATTGATCAACAAGTCAAGTTGTTTTATATCACTAACGAAGGATTAAATATTATATTTCAGAATCTTTATAAATTCTGACTTGCACCCATTTTGAAAATAATTCACATACATCTTATGAAATATCAATAGAAAAAATAAATGTAAGCTTTTAAATAATTATAATTATGTAAAATAATTTAATATTCTATTGTTACAAATATACAATTTGG
Organism: Timema genevievae; assembly: GCA_902155825.1. NCBI lineage: Eukaryota > Metazoa > Arthropoda > Insecta > Phasmatodea > Timematidae > Timema > Timema genevievae. Next base: position 31,776 of record CABFWO010003757.1, read on the forward strand.
TACTATTTGTGTTTGGAAGCAAAATAAATTGTTACTACGTATTTGTTCTTTCAAATAATTCTTAAGAGTTTCAGATTTGTTTTATACAAGTTTGCTTCTTCATCAATGCACTTCGTTCACTAACCAAAAAATATCCAATAGCTTTAGTGGTTATGTATCCTCTAAGACAGTGTTTCTCAAAGCGTGGTCAATGGTGGCCTACCGAATGGTCTGCAGGATCTCAGGAAGCTTACTATTCATCATAAATTAAATAATAGTGTTCACATTTAATATACACATTTGGAATGAAAATATTAAATGAAATATCCATACTATGCTGCATTTTTCTCTTTACAAGTTATTTAGAAAAGGATGTCCATACTAACCTTTAGTCAACAAATCTGGTCAACAAATTTAAAACTTTTTTAATTCTTTGATGAATATGATTTAGATGTGTTTATTTTCATCTAGGAAACTCAAAGTCACCATAAGACTTATTAGCTCTAGTTTTGAAATTAAAGTGCCCCCTTTATATCCAAGGAATATGGATTTGTAAGTCTTATTGGGATACATGTAAATAAAAGAATCTATTTTATAAGGTTTTCTAAGAAAAAGGTTTATTTTAAACCATATACCAAATATAGAATGCTACAATATATTTAGAAGTTTCATGATCATTTGTAGAGGTTTCCCGTTGAGTCATATAGGTTCTGAATGGGAACTACCCTTGAGCATTCACTTTGCCCGGGGCATCCCTTGGGACAGTTAGCAACAGTCTGCTAGTATTTCACAACTCCACTTGCCTTGATTTCTCTTCTCCATTGCATAGATCTTCTGTGAAATCGCTCACCATGCTCATCTCTGAACACAACAACATTTTCCGGGAACAAAACCAAGATGGCAGTGAAGAAAGTGAGTCTTCAGTGACATATTACAGCCTAATTTGAAATAACTCTGTAGAAGGTTTTTCACCAATTCTTCAAAACAACTGACTCTGTTAATCCTCAAATAGTTTTTCACCACAAAATTTTAAAGAATCCCAAGTATATTTTTTATCTCCATGGAGAACCTGGTCAAAGTATTCTTCATTAATAAGGTATCATATTTAGGGGCCAATCAAAACACCTTTTACTTCTGCGGCACTAAATTTAGCAAAGTTTTCTCGAAGGTAGTTGAAGGCAGGTCCATCTAGATCCATCATCTGTATAAAGGTTTTCATCTGACCCAGCTTTATGTGTAATAGTGGCAGCGATATTCTACTCAACTTGACTATAGGAACGTAGCTTACATTTTTTATCCCTGATTTTAGTAATTTTATTAAAGGCCAGACTTTCCTTGTGGGATCAGAAGCACATGCTATTGTGTCCTATTCTCAAAGTAAATATAAAAGTTTGGTATAACACTGATGCATTCCAAGCAGGATGGAAATAACTTTCAAGTCATTGCAGATTTGCCATTGGAAATCCTTGTAGTTGGTGGCCTCAAGGAGAAGCTTCATACTGTCATTATGATTCTTTCATATGGACTGCAAGGCTTATAGGAGCTGATGGTAGTGTGTTGCCATTGAACAGTAGAATTGCCTTTAGGCTTAATTTAGAAGAATCTATAAAACATCTTCATATTTGAGGTTTGTAATTGATGTTGAGTGACTGCATCTATCCATTAATATCCGTGCAAGCAACAAGGTTGTATTCCATTTAAATAATTTAGTTAAATCCTTATTACAGCTTCGTTACACATAAACGTCAACATTAACTTGAAGAAAATTCCACTGTTGAAATCTTAGACCAAAATTTTCAGCTCTATTTTTGGGTAGCTCAAGGTCTCTGATGAGATCATTTAATAATTCATCTTGCGTTATTCTGTGAAGCTCTTTCAATTTTAATTTAGAAAGAATATTAGGATCAGTTGATATTGAGGGCTCATATATCGTCTCCTGGTTTTATTTAAATTCCTCACCTAAATCTGATGTTGTGGCGGTGAAACAGATATTGGAAGGCCTTCTCCATGGAGTTCTGGTTTACTAGCTGATGGAATGTTCGGTTAACTCAAGGTACATTTTTTATTCTTTTACACTACTGGCAGCAAAGGTAATACCATGCAAAAGTAACAATCTGTTAAATGGTTTGTTGGTTCTCTTCATACCGTAGGAATGGCGAAAAGCACTGAGCGTTCTTTGTCATTCAACTTTCTGTTGAGATTTGAAGCACAAGTTTTATAGCAAACATGAGGAATCCAACTTTTTCTTGATCAACAATTTTGTAACAAAATATAATTCATATGGTTATATTCCTATTGGAGTAATGGAACGCTTTTGTGATGCAAATTTCACTTCATCATTAGCATAACAAAAGTTATCAGAACTATTTTTACCCCCCGTAACCCAAATCCTCACCAATTATGCAACTACAATAGAAATACAATGATTCATTGTTAAGGGACAAATTGCACACTAAATGTCCTTTACCACTAAATATCCCCCGAAATTCAAGAAAATCAACTAGGATTAACATATTTGAAACTAGAGTTAAGAATTACAATTTAGGAACATTTTCTATCCCATCACATTAAAACTAGTCAAAATCGACTACTTAGCTCACGGAAACATTTTGCTTTCTGAGCAGTGTTATTTAACAAAAGTTATGAGGCTCAGAATGTTAAAACTAATCAATTAACTATTACTTTTTATTTAAGGGTTATTATATATTTATCTCAATATTTAATTTAATACATTATTAACTGTCTTGTATTTATATTCCTAAGATATAATTGTTCAAAACTAATGTTTTTTCCGTATAAATTTCAATCCCCCATCCCTTCACCTCAGTGGTCCCTCAAAGCACATAGCCTCCATTTATTGGTCGTCCATCACCCAAACTTTGAGAAACATTGCTCCAAATTATAGATTGAGCCAAGTTTTACATCAATATGAACACTTGTTATGTTACTTTCAATAATAAACCAGCCTCACATGATTAGGGAGAAGAAGAGTGTGGAGCCAAAGAACATTGAATTATTGTAACAGGACACATCTTTCAGAGAGTAGAACTGATGTAATGTATAAATAGTACACATGACCTGATGTAAGTCGATGGGGATATCCTGCAATAAAATAAAAATAGGGTTATAGCAACAACGCCTAATGTCTTTTTATCGTATACATGCCACTTAGTTTTCTGCTCGAACAGGAAACAAATTAGAAATTAATCAAATAAAAAGTTAAAAAAAATTAATGCAAAGCTAATTTGTTTTTAAATTTGAATACAGTAATAGTGAACAGAAAATTATTTGCAGCCTCGATCAATATATATTAAATGGCTTATTTATTGCGTTTCTTATTCTCAAATTGCCAAATGTTCAACTAAATCAGTAGCATAACTAAAGGTCCCGGCTTGAGTCTTGCTTTGGTCAAAATATGTATGTAGTTGGTTAAATGCGAGTTTCCCTTATTACAACGATAAGTTTAAAGTCTGGAGGCTGGGAGTTATGTCTGTGCTTGACTTAAGGTAGTTAATCTAAGAGATTGTTGGAAACCGCACCACATGAAGCTCGAGCAACGTTAACAGGTTCCAACAAGAGTAGTTGCCACACAGCAACAAGAGGTGTTGCCACACAGCAACAAGAGTAGTTGCCACACAGCAACAAGAGTAGTTGCCACACAGCAACAAGAGTAGTTGCCACACAGCAACAAGAGGAGCTGCCACACAGCAACAAGCAACACATGCTATTAAAACTTTACGGTAATAATAATAGTAATCATCTCTAATTGACTTAATTAATATAATGAGACATATGACGTTGCTGCCCTAACCAATGGCTATATGTGTTAAGTAGATTAGGGTGAAATTATTCTGTCCCACATCAACTGCCGCCAGTTCAAGTGTCCTATCTTTACAAACCTCTCTGATTAAAATAATCACACGGGTTTAAGGCATCTTCGTTCCAACTGGCCTGGATTCCTTCTTTTAATACGGGAATATTTTAAATTCCTGTTGCATTCCAACTTGCGTAGAAATGTTGAGTTGTTGCTCTGAGTGTTTTATCCTATTGAAGTGAAGGCGTGCATGCGTGATGTTGGCTGACCGCACCACTGAATGTACCGCATGTGTCTGTCTCTCTCGTACTCACATCTACAGCTCTGTGTGTGTATGTTTGTGTGTGAGTGTGACACTCTTGATTACCTTCACCAGCTTACTATTGCGTAGAATTTAGATTATAGCTAGAAAAATCATCAATATTGACCTGCTGGTTGAGAGCATTAGGACCATCAACCTTGACTTGCTGGTTGAGAGCATTAGGACCATCAACCTTGACTTGCTGGTTGAGAGCATTAGGACCATCAACCTTGACTTGCTGGTTGAGAACATTAGGACCATCAACCTTGACTTGCTGGTTGAGAGCATTAGGACCATCAACCTTGACTTGATGGTTGAGAGCATTAGGACCATCAACCTTGACTTGCTGGTTGAGAACATTAGGACCATCAACCTTGACTTGCTGGTTGAGAGGGTTAGGACCATCAACCTTGACTTGCTGGTTGAGAGCGTTAGGGCCATCAACCTTGACTTGCTGGTTGAGAACATTAGGACCATCAACCTTGACCTGCTGGTTGAGAACATTAGGACCATCAACCTTGACTTGCTGGTTGAAAACATTGGACCATCATTGACTTCAGTAATATAAATACTCGCCCTATTTTGGTAAATCAGTAGGAACTACGAGTTAAGGTCTGTATTTGTAACATTTATAAACCAATTATTTTAGACAACAAAATGTTTAGTTCAATTAAGTATCAAGCTCTTGAACAACTGTTGGGAGTGAAATAGTTATTTGGACATAGCTCTTTAAATATAAAGGAAATGCTCTGTTCAAATGTTGTGATATATTTTAACATGCTTTAGTGGCCACATGGTCTGAGTAGTCATTATCGCAATAGACTAGACAGCTAATAACAGGGAGATTGGGGTTCGAATCACTATCAAGTGAACTGAAGGTGGTTTTCCCTAAATGGCTCTCCACTCGCCCTTCACGCAAAAACGTACAATATATATTTAAACTATATATTAATGTTTTTGTGTTCTGTTAGCTAATTATTATTATTATTATTATTATTATTATTATTATTATTAGAACCGCGTCTTACTACCCGTTCGGGTTATACGCACTTACGCTAATGTGTAATGGTAGTGTGATTGTGAGATGAAATCGAGGACCTACAGTTTAACGTGGAATCCGAACCACGGTGAAGGTCTGGCATTCCACACATTCACAAGTTGTGATTAATACACGTCTTGTCAGAGGTGAAGGAAGGTTCTGGCAATCAGATAAATCTGTGCCGGGACCGAGGATTGAACCCCGGACCCTCAGCACAGAAGTCTGACACCTTACTTCTAGACCACCAGGTCACCCCTGTTAGCTAATTCTTAATTGTTCAATAGAAGCTAATTTTGATGGAGTTTATAGATAATACAACCTGCTTAGGTGACCGCATGGTCTAAGACGTTACTTTTGCAATACACAAGACTGCTGAAGACGAGTATATCAAGGTTAGAATCTCAGTTGGGGAGTACTGAGGGTGGTTTTTAAAATGGTTTTCCAATCCCTCTCTATGTAAATGTTGATATATTTCCTCTAAAATATAACCTTTCTGATCCCTAAAACCAGTAACGTATTTAGTACAAAAAATGTAAAAAAAAATATTTTTTTAAGATTGTTCATAACGTTTATCTAGAAATTTTAAGAAAACTTTAAAAACAAGTAGATAAGTATAATATTTACTGTAAGTATAATTTGAAAATTAAATCAATTTAGAATCCACCTAGCAGTGGTATACAAATAAATGTGTCGACGTAAGCTATAATAATGGATTAAATTGCCACGGTATGGTAATTATTGTTAAGTACGCCTATTTACGCATCTAAATAAAATGTTCATTAACTGTCCTATACCCCTGTCGAGCTACCACGTTTCAATTTAAAGAATATGATAATTGATAAGCTATGGATTTTAGAAAATAACAAATTGATTTACACAAATTTCCAATTTTATAGGCACTTCTGATAATGAAACAAGAGCGCTATGATTTGTAGCTGAACACAATAACGAATGAAAGAATGAAACCTCAATACACAAAACCTGTGTTTAAGATCTCTAGAAATATAGATAAAATAATATTATGAATGCAGTGAAAAGTAGTTTAGGTCTGTGCAGAGAGAATAGAAATTACCATGGTTAGACAATAAATGCTCACAAATAAATCCCGCTGGTTTTGGTGTGAAGGACATGCAGCGCCAATGGAATATAATAGAACGGTGTTCAAGATGATGATTGGCAGACTTTTTGGGATGAAACCATTGGGAAGACCAATACATAGATGGTAGGATAGAATTAGAATGAGCCTGGAAGAGATATGTTGTAGTGAAATGGACTGTATAGAATAAGCTCATTATAGGGATAGTGTGTAATGAGGTGGAATGGATCAATATAGGGATAGTGTGTAATGAGGTGGAATGGATAGAACTAGCTCAAGATAGGGATAGTGTGTAATGAGGTGGAATGGATAGAACTTGCTCAAGATAGGGATAGTGTGTAATGAGGTGGAATGGATAGAACTAGCTCAAGATAGGGATAGCGTGTAATGAGGCGAACTGGATTTCATACCGAAATGTTGAATACAAAGCTGAATGCAGCCTTAATAATTAGCCTTGTTACCAACACATCCTAAACAAAAGTGATAGGATTTAATGAAACCTTGATTAGCTACTGCTAAAATTAAAACAGCTTTTTAAATAGCCACAAAATGGTTTTGGTAAATTTGACGGTAAAACTTTTAACTTAATAATCTTAGAACGAGATGACTCATTTAACTGTGACTAATAGCACAACTAGTGTGGCCGTAAATAATAAAATAACAAATGAATTGTTCAGTTGGTGATAAAAGCACCAAATCTGGTAGATTTCTTGTTTGAAACACGTAGAACTCAACAAAAACCAGAAGCACCTTGGTTGGACTCTCCTATTAGGTGTTTTGTGCTCAGAAACAAAATGGCTGACAATATGTATTATTAAACATTAAAACGGCTGTATTTTAGGTTATACTAGTAATAAATACATGTATTTGGTTTCAAATATTATGTTTCCAGGATCAAGGAATATTATGTGGATGTTGTTGAATCACTAGCATCAACCAATTATTCTATATGGCCACCAACATTAAGGAAATTTTCCGTATAATACTACATTTTAACTCACAATTTGTAGAAAAGAATTAAAAAATTGAATGTAAATACTAAATTATATGTTTAGGGAGAATATTGTGGGCTAAATACATGGCCCATACTATCTATCACTTAAAAATGGCCACCAAAATTTAATATATCTTTAGATACTCTACATATCCTCAATACATAAGTTAATGTGTGTAGGGTAATGTTCTTTAGAAATGGGGATAAATAAAATTATTCATAAATTGTTTTAGCTCTTTACTAACAGTAGGACATTGTTGAAAGTTATACATTTCGACTTTAACGTACCATACATTGACTACCATGAAGAACATGAGCCTTTTATGAATAAATCCTTTTGAACCTTGTTGATATCACTTTCTCTAAAAGTCTTATCATACTTGATTATAACAAACCGTTCGATATTACGAACATACTCTTAAGTTAATTCCATTTTCGGTGTGTAAAGCTTTGTCAAATTTTCCTTTAAATATCTTTTCATAAAAAATATAATGCCTCAGTATTCTAGTAGACTTAGTAAATCAGAGAATCTCTTCTTCAGTAGCGAATACAAAAGCATCTTCTAAGGCATCTCCAACATCTTCTTGAAACAAAGATATAATTCTCTTCCCGTCGGACATTCAAGAAGACCATCAATAGATTTGATCAACTTTTTTTCAGTCTAGTTGAATTTACGCGTGTTTCAAGTCGTGCCCCGTTTCTGTTCAACGTGATACTGTTCTGGTTAACGATTTCAGCCAGCCTAAGAAATATCCTGTTCTACTTGCATATCTCTAACTTATACATAATTTCTACGAAAGCCAGTATCTCTATTTATTTTATCTTGTCACTATCGTTAAGAATGAAAGTCTTTTTGTTGGTCTTGAAAGACCGTAAGAGATTATTACCAGACAGAAGTGGTGGTATTTAGCTTATGATGATATAATATCATTGACCATAAATTTTGCTATTAATCTTTGATCTTGAAGTAGTTTCACCGCCTCTAAGACCCTTTCACTGAATGAAAGGTACATAGCAGTATGATAATTTTCCTATTCAATCAGCTCATACAGAAATAAGTATTGCATGGTACTCTGTGGTACATCATCTTGTGGTCGAGTGTATGCTCGTTTCGGGGCACTTGCATTGTTAATCCTATCTTACTCTGATATATTTCTCTTCTTTTCCTCTATGTTTATTTTCTTCTTACTTAGTTCAAGCATACTGGCATTATATTTACTACAACACCATTTATGTCAAACAGTGATAGCGTTTTAAATATGCTTTGTAGACCATCACGAATTTAAATAATAGGCAAGGAATTTAATGCCTCAAATTGCATCAGATTTTCTTCTAAAGTCACGTAACTGTAGAATAATGGATGTATCACAGCATAAGATTCTTCAGCATATTAGCATTAAATTCACCCATCCAGATTGGTATGTACTTGACGCTAAGCAATTAGATATTTAATTTTTACTGGATCAAAACGCTGTACCATGAACATTCTATGTTATTCAACATCTTCTTATACTAAATCGTATCCACTCCATCACAACCTGCAGCAAAAAATATGTTAAAATATATTTATTCTTTTACAATTATCAGTTAAAATGTAAAATTATATGTCAAATTTCCTCTATTTTGGCGGCCATATTAAATAATTGCTTGATGCTAGCAATTCATTAACACCCCCATCTTATTACTTGATCCTGAAAACATAATATTTGATAACAAAAAATCTCTTTATTACCAGTACAATCGAAAATACAGTCATTTTAATGTTAATTAATACCTATTGTCAGCCATTTTGTTTCTGAACACAAAACACCTAATAGGAGAGTCCAAACAAGGTGCTTCTAGTTTTAGTTGAGTTCTACGTGTTCCAAACAAGAACTCTACCAGATTTGGTGCTTTTATCACCAACTGAACAATTGTTACTCTTACCCACTAAATTAAAATAACAGGTTTACCGCTATTTAATAACTTTATCACCATTCAACTACCATAATTCAGAAACCTAATCACTGGTCTGCTAATATCATTAGGACTGTGGGAAATATCTCCTAGCATAATAAAACGGGTACCATAAACATATATAGAAAAAGATTAATTTGTTAACACTGTTATATTCTTGGCCAAATACTTAGCTATGGATAATTTTCCACATTAAGATGTAGGGTTGTATCACTAGCCACAATTTGAGTTTTCAATATATTAATACTTCTATAGACAATCTGTATTTCTTATTAATTATGTAACGTGTCACATCTTCAAACCTTTAAATAAGCATATACTATAAAAATAAACACGTCAATCAAGACTATTTGACTTAGGGCTCTGCTATGTATTTACTTATTCTACTTTAAATATGTGTAATTGATTCATCCCCGCGTTAACTGGACATTAGTATATAATTGTTTTGATCATATTATTATTGTTAATAGAAAAGTGTTAATCAACCTGTATTTGACTGTTAAAATAAATGCAACTAAGTTAAGATAACATCACTGGGAATTTTTAAACAACTACCATGATTCTATCAGTAGTGTTTTGAACCAATTTATGATGGATTTTTTTGGAGAAACTTCTACACTCTTCTTGGGCTTACTTGAAATTAAAACTAGTCCTTAAACTAGTTCATATTTTGAGTAATTGAATCAGCTTTACACTTTTATTTTCATACGATTTAAACGGTCTTTTAACAAGATATTTGGCTCATATAATGGGAATGGGATTATAACTAAAGGAAATACAGCAAAATTATTCCAAATAAAAAATATAAAACCCTAACATGATGTTATTTGTAGTAGATATTTTGTAATTACTTGGATTTAATAACGTACAATATCTCAAACCAACTGGTTACATAATCCCAAGACTTAAAAACTAGCTTAGCTCTAGAAAATATAGAAAAACCATTTCACAATGCAATTAATTAATCAATGTGAACTCATACTTCTACAACACTTATTACTAAAATGGTGGCAGTAATCTAACCCAGGACCAGTAGACAGAACCTTTGACTAATGAGCTAAGCTGTTTGTAATAATTTCTGACCTCTTCATATGAAGTATCATTATTTTCGGTGAAATATTATCCGTGAAAAATATCGTTAATATTTCTCTAAAGAGAAGCACTGTTTTAACTGAATAAACAGCTAGTTCTTGTGTAGTGTAAGGAGAAGTATTTAAAACCAAAAGTTATTAATTAATTAACATAAAATTCATTCAAAATTCAATGCTAAGCCATCACTAACAAAAAAATATGAGTGACTTAAGCAGTGAGGTCCAGCTGCTCCAACTTGTAATCATCACAGCTGTCTCCGAATGAATGGTTGCCAGCTGCTCCAACTTGTAATCATCACAGCTATCTCCGAATGAATGGTTGCCAGCTGCTCTAACTTGTAATCATCACAGCTGTCTCCGAATGAATGGTTGCCAGCTGCTCTAACTTGTAATCATCACAGCTGTCTCCAAATGAATGGTTGCCAGCTGCTCTAACTTGTAATCATCACGGCTGTCTCCGAATGAATGGTTGCCAGCTGCTCTAACTTGTAATCATCACAGCTGTCTCCGAATGAATGGTTGCCAGCTGCTCTAACTTGTAATCATCACAGCTGTCTCTGAATGAATGGTTGCCAGCTGCTCTAACTTGTAATCATCACAGCTGTCTCCGAATGAATGATTTCTAGCTAATGAAAACCATGATATTGTTTAGCCAAACAATGGTTGGTAAGAATCTACCATCAAGTGGGTTGTTGGTTTGTGTCCAAACACTGGTGTTCCAGTAAAACAAGTGAAAGTATCAGACGAACTTAACTCTCCCCCGGCGTGCGGTGGCATGGCATGGTGGTAGATAACACAATTGCTTGGAGATTCCCAACACCTTCTACTAGCAACAATACTATAGGTCATCAGTCCTTCTAAGAGCAGCACACCACACACCACCAATATTATAGGCCATCAGTCCTTCTAAGAGCAGCACACCACACACCGCCAATATTATAGGCCATCAGTCCTTCTAACAGCAGCACACCGCACACCACACACCGCCAATATTATAGGTCATCAGTCCTTCTAACAGCAGCACACCGCACACCGTACACCACACTATCTTTGTTCACTAGCCAATAATATGAGGCTAAGTGTTTGAGTAATATCATTGTGTTATACTATTTACCATCATGAGCCCTTCATAACATACAAACATTCATATATTAAGTTTTAAATTATTATTTTTATTGAATTTTACCACTCATCCAGACTTTCTACTTTTAACCACCCTTCTGGGATAGGTAGAATATAGAGAAAGGTATCTTCATTATCTGCGAAGAGAGAGAAAGGAAAACCCTTCTAGCAAAAATCATCCTAGCACCCCCTGGTCGGAATTAGAATCCTGACCTCAACACAGAAAAACCAAATCAAATAAACATCCCCACCCCAGACCCTTTCATGCTTAATTTAAGTGTTATAAATTGCCTATATGACGATAATAATGTGAGTAAGATATCACAAAAGATACTCAATGAAGCCAGAGGGTAGTTTGGACTTCATTCTAGCACCACTCGCCTAAACGTGAGAGTTATGCAGGAAACTAAGTCTGCATACAACTGTTAGAGTTGAGTTCGACAAACGAACTTAAAAATAGCCTAGAAGTTTTATATCATTTTAACCTTTTACATTCTATTTGAATTTTGCACCTTCACATAATCATTATATTCACTTTATAAAGTAAATATAAAAGTGTAACCTCAACAAACATTGCGACTCTACCCGAAACATTCCACAACAACTAGTCAAGCCATATTTGTATCTTATGTTCTGACGTCATTTCTTGGCCAAATGATTTCTCACTTCTCTTAACAATTGAAATTCTCCACTAAAACTATCCAAGCACTAACTCTACCCTAACACTACAGTAGTACTCTAACCCTCCTTTCAGCATATCGCCAATAAGTGTTCGTATAAAACTATTGACTATAGAGTACAGAATTCCATAGGGTTTGGCGGACTATACAGGATGGGAAAAAGGTTACACAAAAGTCTTTAAGTTTGGAGGAGTAGATCAAATAGTATTTAATATTTGGTGGATCTATTCAAGGTTATTTCAAAGTCACCTTTGTTATCTTATAAACAGAAACCGATATTTTTGATTACGGCACCTTATTCTACTTACTAGCAAATTTTGCCTGAAACTTTTTTTTAACAGCTTTAAATTTTAAAGCTAGTTAAATACCCGTTCTTAGCAAAACCTAATATTAAATAAGGAGGCGTTTTGGGAGTCTGAATCCTTTTGTATCTGACTTAATGTTGGTTAAACATGCTAACCACCTCTTAAAATGTATTTTAGTTTCGAACAAAATCAAACCAAAATAATAAATAAAGAACAATTTGTAAAATCTTACGATATTAATACAAGGACGCTGATATATATCAGGAAACTCTTGGGAAATAAATTTAGGCCTAGTTATAAAATTTATCATGCTTTTACAATTAAAATAATATTTTTGAGGACTATTTTAAATGAGAATTTAAGAATGAGCTAAACACTGTACACACGTGTCACTTAACCATTCATATTGACTTTGAGCACTTGGAGAATTAGACCAACATTAACTCAGGCACACTTCACGTCCACTTCGTTGATCTTGGGGTAAGCTAAGAACGGGTATTTCACTTGCTTCCAAATGAAATTGAATGAATTATATTCTATTTCCCCTTCAAAATCAAACAACTTTTGTCGGAATATATTTCCTTCAAAATGAATTGTTTCCTAAAATAAATAATGTGTAATACTGTAAATACCCTACCATGTATATCAGATCACATATAAAATATTTTAAAAAATTACTTATTCTACATTAATAAATTGGCAAACAGTCATATTATACATTCAACAAATTAATTATCGCTAGATTAGTTTTCAATACTAATGATATAATTATTTTTGATTTGATAAAAAGATTCTAAGTTAAAAAGGTTGGGAAACACTTATATATAACATATATTAGTGTTGTTTATGTGTTTTTAATTGATAGTAGATACATACTGTAGTCTTCCTCTTAAGTAATAATAATTGTGATAATAATTTATGGCTGATTTGGTGTTTTGAAAAATAAAATTATTAGTAGTATTATGATAAATAACATCGTTGTAAACATTTCCTAATAGAGTTTTCTTAAATATTATATTTGAAACTATTAAAATATTTATGTAAACGTAAATATTAGAAAAATAATTATATATAATTAATAATTTGAATTTGCATGTGTAATATACTTAATTGAAAATAATACAGTTATTCCAAAACTTTTATTGAAGACAATAGTTGTAAACATTGTTTGAAAACCATTTGAGAGAAAAAATATGATAATTGTACACACGTGATAACGATTACTATCCCAAGAAAATCGTTTACAATTATTAAAATAGAGTATCAAATATTACTCCGTTGGAAAAACTCCACCATTCTTTATTCTTTTATTTAAAATATCTTGTTTTAATTACTAAACGTTTGTGGTCGAAAAAATATGGAAATAAATTGTCATCTACTCCAAAATCTGAAACGCAAAACTCATCAATAGTGTTATCTTATAATTAAACATAACTATTAGAACAGACCTAATTTCTTGAATAGTTGATTCAGCCAGACATTACCAATACAAGCTGTGAAAAAATCTGACACCACCAATACAAGCTGTGAAACAATCTGACACCACCAATACAAGCTGTGAAACAATCTTACACCACCAATACAAGCTGTGAAACAATCCGACACCATCAATACAAGCTGTGAAACAATCCGACACCACCAATACAAGCTGTGAAACAATCCGACACCACCAATACAAGCTGTGAAACAATCCGACACCATCAATACAAGCTGTGACACAATCCGACACCACCAATACAAGCTGTGAAATAATCCGACACCACCAAAACCAGCTGTGACACAATCCGACACCACCAAATCAAGCTGTGACACAATCCGACACCATCAATACAAGCTGTGAAATAATCCGACACCACCAATACAAGCTGTGAAACAATCCGACACCACCAATACAAACTGTGAGGAGATAAGCTGGGAAACAGTCCAAATACCTCACAATATATTGTCTCCCGTTTACATTGGGTCATGGCTTGTTTGGCCCTTATTTTGAGTTGGAAAATGTTTTCAAGATCATTCCAATTTACCCATTGTATAGTATACAAAATCTATGGTCTATATTGTTGAATGAGAATATAAAATTATGTCTTAATAGCCTCTTGTTTGTGCCAACCCATAACGATTCCTTACAAAGCAAGATCAAAACATTCATATCCTGACATACTTGACCACAGGTGTTTCTTTTTGCATTTTAGTGCAGACAATTCCTTTAGTTGTGATAATTGGAGAGTGATGCCTTTGGAATGGACCTATAGAAATGTTACCGTAAGGCTGTAACACTTCTGAAAAATTACATTTTATACAAAGTAGGCCTACTCATTTTAATATGTATCGGGATTGTTTTATAAGCTTTATAACACCACAAAATCGTAGGTAGGCTACCCATTCATGAATAATCAGTCCAAATCGTATTTATAATTCGATTATCGATTTACTCGCACATTCAATTAATTTTTGTGGACATTCACTTCATATCCAAGCTAAGAGTTGGCTATGGCTCAGGGCGGCATTCTTAAGGGTCAGCAGAATATTAGGTGCCACGAAAAGGATACATGCTTTTACAACAACAAAAAAGTAAAATTAGGATCAAAATTTAAAAAACTTAGATTTAGGAAAATACGTTGTCCTCCTAATCTGATTTTTTAAGGAATTATAAAAAATAATAAAAGCATAATTTAATAAGATAAATAAGCATTGTTATAATTTATAAAAAGCAGGAGGCCGTAAAATGTGAAGACGAGTGGATGAAATATTTTCTGAGCTGATGTCTAAACTTTTGTAACAACTTATAAATATTAGAAGAGACTCCCAATACGTATTTATAAAAGAGTAGGTACAGATTTTTGCTAAAATAAATAATCATAAATTAAATATTGGTTCGTTGAGTCTGCTCTTAGACTATTTATGTTACCAGCAGATTTCAAATGTAGGAAGGGAAGATCTTTTCTGCATTAAACATTGCATAGTAATGACCACATAGATATCATAATCGTGGTCAATATTATTATTATTGCGACATCATAAATATCCTAATTAAAGTTGAATCTCGATGTAAGATGCTTTAAGACAAATGCAGGTTATGTTTCTATTCTCTTATCAACATTATACTGGGTCCCACATAATCATTTGCTAGGGGTCTGCAGAATGAACCAATTAATTTGTAAGCCACTAATATCTATTATATACATGTACAGTACATATATAAATAACTTTTATAGCCATTATTTTGCTAATTTACAGCCATTAGCCTATCCGGAAAAAATCTCAACAACCTTTCGAACGAAACTGTCGAGTTACATAACTTTCAACATTTGTTCCAGATGCGCAAGTAATGTATGATTTGAATAGCAGCACTCTACTCTTTCTACAATAATTATTAGAGTTTCAAATACAGCCATAAGGTTGATCGAAAATGTTCTGCCACAATTAAGTCAGGAGATACTCCAGCCATACTGTATTTCTAAAGAAGTCAATTCCACATTCACGCAACAGCTGTTGTTAAGTTAGCACTGAAGCCAGGAGCCTTGTCGTGAAGGAAACACACTGGTGTGTTTGTCTGGTCTCACAGGAAAGGAAGTACATTATTTTCAGAACTTTTAGCTGAAATAAAATCAGTTTCATGATTCCCCGTCTTCCATAACCATCCACATGAGTCTCTTGGCAATAACACACATAAATATCCCGACGTGATCCGCTGTATTTGATATTTCTTGCTATTGCTCATCAGACTCAATGCAAATTATTGAGATAGCCCACATACGATCATTTTAGTTATTAAGTTGACGGAATGTCCAAATAAAAAACTCATCACTTGAAGTGAGATGCACGAAGTCAATTTCCTTCAAGTTTAGAGGTAATCGCCAAGCTATAATCGATGCTTAATGCAGTCTTCATATGTTTTAAAATAACATGAGGAGATTTCAAATTGGCACACCGTCGATAATGCCTGAATATTTTATGCAACGAAACAAGTCAACCAATTGTGAATAAGACTGAAACAACTAAAATATATCTTGAATAATTACAAAAGGAAAACAAAATATTGAAATGAAAATCTCTGGAAATCAGTAGGCTAAGGAGCATACTTATCTTAAATATAATTTGATAAGCCCGTTTCCGGTTATAGAAATTACGAGGAAATGGCTGAACAGATTTGGACAAATGACTACTAATTTTTACGGTTAGGAGTCCAGGATGTCGGTAAAAATAGAAGTTTTCCAACAAAAACCCGATTTTCACATATAATTTTCAGTTTTTTATTCTTTGTTTAGTCAGCATGGAAACCGTTATTTGCTGCATGGCTGTAGATCTTTAAATAAAATATATCTCTTTGGCTAAAAAATAATAGCTCAATCTTTATTTGTTGGTCCGAACAAATCACAATTTTCTCTTTGGATGAATATTTATCTTTGGATGCTGGTCATAACACATCTAAATTGAGATTCCTAAACTGGGGAAATATTTTTTTTTTATTGGAATGCTGCTATCGTTAATTATCACCTAAATCAATAATTTTGGTCATAATTTGAAAATTAAAAGGTTAAGTTGTTAAGTTCATGAGAATATGGTCTACGTTTTGTTTCGCGCATGATAAAATGAAGTTTAAATATCTTTTGTTATGTATTATCAGCTTATAAACGATAACATGATCTTAAATAGTGTTTAAAAAATAAATAGCCATTTTACCTATTTAAGTATGAATTTCGGTGCTCATGTATTTTCATTTTACCACTTGATTTTGAGGATATTATATTTAAAAATAATTTTTCGTGTACCACATCTATATTTTCACATTTTCTATATCTCTAAGACTCTCTCTTCTCTCTCTCTCTCTCACACACACACACACACACACACACACACACACACTCACTCTATAAAACTCTCGCTAATATAATATTTTCTCATTCTCATTTTCACACAATATCCCTCTCTTCACACACTCTCTATCTTCACAAACACCCTTTATCACATTATTTCGCATACATTATTTTTACTATAATCTCTCAAACTCTCTCTATCTCAATCTCTCTATCTTACTCTCTCTATCTCAATCTCTCTATCTCACTCTCTATCTCAAACTCACTCTCTCTCAAACCCACTTTCTCTCTTTCAAACTCTCTTTTGTCTTAAACTCGGTCTCTTTATTTCTCTTTATAACTCTTCCTCTCTCTCAATCTAATTTCCTCTATCTAAACTAAGCTCTCCTTCTCTAACTTCTCTCTCAAACTCTCTCTCACAGGCCCTCACATTTTCTGTCTCTTTCACACAATATAGCTCCTAAAATTTTACACTCTCTTTTTCATACAGATACACACACACACACACACACACACACACACACACACTCACTCTATAAAACTCTCGCTAATATAATATTTTCTCATTCTCATTTTCACACAATATCCCTCTCTTCACACACTCTCTATCTTCACAAACACCCTTTATCACATTATTTCGCATACATTATTTTTACTATAATCTCTCAAACTCTCTCTATCTCAATCTCTCTATCTTACTCTCTCTATCTCAATCTCTCTATCTCACTCTCTATCTCAAACTCACTCTCTCTCAAACCCACTTTCTCTCTTTCAAACTCTCTTTTGTCTTAAACTCGGTCTCTTTATTTCTCTTTATAACTCTTCCTCTCTCTCAATCTAATTTCCTCTATCTAAACTAAGCTCTCCTTCTCTAACTTCTCTCTCAAACTCTCTCTCACAGGCCCTCACATTTTCTGTCTCTTTCACACAATATAGCTCCTAAAATTTTACACTCTCTTTTTCATACAGATACACACACACACACACACACACACACACACACACACTCACACACTTTATCACGAATTCTCCCTTACATATTCTCTTTCTCTCTTACACACACACTCTCTCCCACTTTCTTTCCCACACTATTTCTCTCACACACACTCTCTCTCCCCTCAAACACAAACTCTTTTTTTCTTCCCCCAGTATTTCTCTCTCTAACACATACACATACTCTCACTCGCTCACACCCACTCGATCTCTCTTAATTGCTCATTCTCATTCTCTTATACTCACTTTTCACACTCACACTCTCATTTTCACATTCACCCACACACTTACACAATCACACCCTCAAACACTTACACTCTCATTCTCACTATCACATTTAATCACTCTCTCTATCATATATCTTAATATATATTATTAATTTGATAAACCCGTTTCCAGTAATAGAAACTACGAGGAAATGATTGAACAGAATTTGGCAAATGAACACTCATTTGAAAGATTAGGGACTCAGGATGCCGGTAAAAATAGTGGCCTAAAACTAAAACCCAATTTTCCTAGCGAATTTTCCATCCTTTCCTTCTGTGTGGGCAGTGGTTCATCTGCACAATCATTCTTTGTTCACATCACCATAGAAACCATTATTTTTGTATAACTGTATATTGGTAAATAAAATATTTGTCTTTATTTAAAAATAATATAAACTCAATCTTTACTTGAATGGTTTGTGTAATTTTAAAGTTCTTATCATGGCGTGAAGGGGGGAAATATACGTTTTAATTCAAATTACACACCGAAAACTAAATATCTAAGTAAGGTTGGCAGACTTTGACGAGTAAAATCTTAACTAAAAAGTGAGTGAGGGCTTATTATATAGATCCTTTCCAATAAACGGTTTAAAATACATGTTAGTACAATAATCCGCAGTCATCGCTGCAACGACCCACTAATATACATAAAATCATGTGTACATACAAACATAAATATTTAAAAAAACATCATACAGGGATATCTGATTATATACATATGGGCTGTTCAAATTTAGGCAACCCGAGGGCCACATAAAAAGAGGATCAAAATGAAGTTCGCATCCAGAATTATGAATATATGTGGAGTCAAACCGTCTAATTTAGCGATAACTTCTAAATTTCATAATAAAGTAATGTCATGTTGCTTATAAAATTTATTAATAAAATATTAGACATGATATAATTGTTTATAAATTTAAAATTATTATTTTATTTTAATGTGAGCTTTGCAGAAGTTTGTTTTCATTTACAAAAGTAGCTGTATCAAATCGATGCTTGTAGTTGCCAATCGCAATAATTGTGAATATTATCTACCAGTCTATGAACTTCTGTGTTTGGATTTTATGAATTGCATAGTTGAAAAAGCGTTTGTGCATTGATATGTACGCATGAGCAAAGAGCACATCTTACTTAATTCTAATATTTCTTCAATATTTTCAAGGTAAAATAAAAAAAAACTCCTTTTTCAATTCTGCCAGTATAAAAAGAGTCTGATTGAAAATCGCACCTTTCCAATTGATGGTCAAATCTTTCTTTGTCAATGCTGAGAATAAGCAATGAAAGGAGAAATATAGCGTTAATGCAATTAATTCATTTGAAGTCGTGCCTGGGAAGCTAGGTTTGAGCTCAAGTTTCATGGGCCACATTCTTCTTGGACAGCCCTGATATACATGATTACATAATACATAAATACATACATATATTATTGGATACATACATACATATGTATGTGTGTATGTAAATTAGGAATGATATATATATGATTCTAATAAATTAACGATAGTCAAATCTTCGATAATCATGATATATCCTATCATGTATAATTTATGTCTGTGATCATGAATGATAAACGAAAGTTATATTACCCCCATCTTTTTTCTTCAAATAGAAATAATAAATTAAGGATGACAAGAAAATATTCTATTTAAAAATCAGAAACATAACAATACAATTACAAAGTGATTGAATGGTATGGCGTTTATAATGTTTAATGATCGAGTTAAGGAACAATGCTAATTAAGTAGCAACAAGCGTGAATGGAGATAGCATCCCCTAGTAATGGTGAAGCCAGGAAAGCCCTAAAAGCAAATTTTATAATATAATTCAAATGGCTTGGCCATTAATTGGCTTTTTAACATTATTTTAACAACCTGAATGCAAAATATATATTTTTATTATTGGTCATAGTAAACAACTCCATTTTCTATCAATGAACACGGCCAGATCCTTCGTCAAAACTTATTTAAGTCAAACTACCACCATGCGGTGAAACAGAAAATTACTCTAAGTTCAAGAGACATAATATCTCGAAAGAGTATAAGTTAAGACTAAAAATAGCCTCATACTAGCCACGTTAATTTTATTAAATTTGAAAGAAGCATTCTAAGTTATGTCAAAATTTTAAAGAGCTATTAATGTCATCCAAAAAGATCATTTTGAAAAGATTAATATAATTAAGTTCAAAAGGGAATTTAGAAAAATATTCAGACTACATCTGCTAGATCGCAGTCGCTTACCTCGATGAATACGGTGAAATAATGAGGGCCAATACCAACAAAACATGGCAACATATAGTACTAGATCTTTGTCACGTGGACCCAGTAAGTATATCAAAGGACGGGAAGGAGGGAGTTAGAGAGGGTAAAGGGGGGGAAGTACGACATGGAACTGGAAGTGAGTGGAAGGTTCAGCGCTAAGGTAGAAGTTTGGAGAAAAATCCAGGTGGAGGGAAGGGGGCAAGGAAGGCCAACCCCTTCCTCCTCTTTTCTAGCAGTGATTTGTGGCCTCACGGCCCACCTCAGTATGATGTTGATGTCCAACCAGGGAACTAATAAACGGCAACGGTGCGTGGATGTAGTGGTCTAAGTGGGCTGACGGCGGGTGAGTATTACTTTCCAATTGTAACCTCGTAGCTTGACCTTGTAACACCAGTACAGTTATAAGTAGGAGGCATTCAATAAATGTTGATTAAATTTCATTTAAATATTATGTTTGGTATGATCAACAAATTATTATTAAATTTAGTATATTCTACAATAAATGAGGAATGGTCGAATGTAGTATAGGTATGATCTATGATAGATTAAAGAATATCAAATATTTTAAAATTATCATGCATGGATAATGATTAATTGTGTTTAAATATTACACATTTTAGGATTGATGTATAACCCAATCATGTATGAAGTATGTCTGTGATTAATGAATGACGATCAACTATCTTATTAGTTGAATGTATAATAGATCTTGATTAAATGTCGTTTATATATGATAATAGTATGATCACAAACTATTATTATATGTACTACATTTGTTGATCAGTGATCAAGTGGTATAGCCTCAAGACTTTGGCTAGCCACCTAAGAAGTTTGGGAGTGAGCCTCTAAGATAGGGTGTTAAGAATATTAACCTTCATATGATATATATAATGATGAGAAATGTATCAACTATGCAACAGCATTTTCTTAAAGGGATAGAAATGTGTAGTATTATAGATAGCTCCATTTCTCATAATGAGGGAATTTACTGTACGATGTCAAGATGTCCAGCGTCAGGACGGGGTAAACCCCTTTTCACATGACTTCATGATGTTGTCAAGTAGTCAGTCACATGTCATTGAGAGGATGGTGAGGAGGAATGGCGTGATAAGGGCGGACGAGGGGGTGGCTGGTAGGAGGGCAGGATAATAAGGGGATGTAAAGAGTCAAGCTGTCTAGTGTGAGAACGTTTGATCAAAGAAGGGAGTGGGAGGAGATTTGGATATGGAAACTTAACGTTATGGGTTTGAGTGTTCTTGTGGGGTAGGGCAGAGGGAAATAGGCTTATGGTGGAAGGGTGGGTAGAAGAGGGTTGGTTGAGGTTAGTGATATGGGTGGGGTTTGATTAATTATGCTAGCAACCTATTTTCAAGGAATTTTTCAGTCAGAGGTTTGGTTGTTGTTCTGCAACAACTGCGAGCATTAGGTTAGGTGACCTAATCTAGAAGAGCAGAGCCTCTGTAAAGTGCACCAACATTTTTCTGGAAATAAAATGAATACCCTTGACATCTTGGGTTCATAAGTTAGTGTGGGTATGGGAGAAATTATTGGGTTATTCTACCGCTATGGATTCGTGAAGTTTGGACTCTGTCCAACATATTTAAAAGGAAAAGAAGGAAAATAGAATCACCATTCATCATTCGTAAGTAGATTACTCTTATGGGTTCTGGTTGTGGAGAACGTGGGAGAATAGGAAGGGAGATACTGGGTTGAGGGAGAAAAGGATTGAGGGCAGAAGGATGATGGAGTGAGAGATGTGGAAATAGCTGTAAAGGGGAAGAAGAGGTGAGGGGGAGAATTGTATCACCATTCATAGGGAGAATACCACTATGGGTTATATGTATGGTGAAGCAAGGGGGACATAAACAATGGCCAATAGAGTGTGGGTGTGCCCGGTGGCGGTTTTAGAAGGGGGGGTGTTGGGGTGTCATTGTGTGGGAGCCATCGATGTCTACCATGTTCCTCAAAAAGAGACTACTTTTATCTTTTTTACTAATACACTAATACTCTATTAGATTATGAAGGTATTATACAAATGTCTACTTATATTATACACTACCATTTGCCCGTGGCTTCACTCACACTCGACAGCTTCAAATACAAGAAACGAATGAAGTTCAGTCGAGATCAGTGTTTTATGTGCGTACGAAGATTCCCGAATAAACATGGACTCCCCCCCATCCACTCCTTCATCCCCCGCTTACATCACGTGCCATCTTTGGTACCGACAATACCAGCCGCGATGAATGTTCAATCCTTATGGCTGGATCTTTGTTTAAATACCTAGCTCGTTGGTGAGAATGCTTAAAGCAAACCAAGGTTCTCTGAAAAATAAGGAGTATAGTACAACAAAATAAGTCCTGTTGAGATCCGATGAGTAGTTTTAGAGTTTTCTGGCAACAAACAGACAACGACACAAACAGTTTGGAATTCTTATCGTTTGTACTACTAAAATAAAGGAAAGAGCCACAAAAATTTGAATGTGCATTCAAACCTTAGTGTTTTATTATATGTATCGATTTACTATTCAAGAAAACAAAATGAAGCAAATTTAAAGAAGAATTATTAAATAAGTGCTCTATCACACCAAATAACATTGTGCTGTTGGTTTACTACCAAGAAACTAAAATGAATAAAACTAATTCACAAGAAGAAACAGCGTAAAGTTACATAAATAATACTTAAATTTAAAATACAACACAAGCATGTTAACAGGGGTTCTCTTACGTGGAATATTTGTTACAATGAGCACGAAATTAATTGTTTTAATGTATCATCAAAGGAACAAAACCAAATGAATATAATTTAAAGGGAAAACCCTAAAATAACATAAGGACACCTAGTTATAAGACGTCAATGCAAGCACATTATAAATTGCTCTCTTAGCAGCATACGTGGTTACGTGTCATCATCTGGTGACCGACCAACTACCGAGTGAGTCACCGAGACACACCCCCAGAGGACGCATAGTTTAAGAACAAACAAGAGATAGCACCCCAGTGGTTGGGGAATTTCACGTATTAGCTGAGATTGTTTTGTAAATACTAGTGTATTTAGGATATTAATATTGTTAAAATGTATATGTATTACCGTTGTGGGCTATCCCTTATTAGTATGTAAGTAGCTTGTAGAATTTATATTCATTTGTTGTATTTCTTTACAGTTGTTTGGAAATCCTTCCAGACAAATAATTTTTAGTTTTACATGTAGTGAAATTGGAGAGTTACAAGAAAAGAGAGTAAGACTTAATGGTCAGGAATAAAAATTCACTTTTTAATTGATAGTTGCGCCCTAGGCCTGCGGTCTTTATCATTTCCTCCATTTACCCCGACTACATGACTCACTCCAAGGGAAGAGGAAGGAGAGGGGGAAATAAGACAGAGAAGCCTGCCAGTTCCAGATACTCCTCTCCCCAGAACTCTATTTTCCATCCTACTCCAAACACTTCTACCTTTCCTCGCCCCCAATACATCCGTTCCTCAAACCCCCTTTCTAGCCTACCTTCAGACCCCCGTCAGCGACTCTCCATCTCGATCCCTTGGAACCAGATGAGATGGGATCTTGCCGACAAGATACATCTGAGGAAGGCTCCGAAGAAGATAGCTCTCCACCTGAACACCTAATAAGTTGAGCCATCCCTTCCCCTCACCAACTTACCCCTCACATCGACCTACCAGAATACACACACCCCCAGACTATCACAAGATGGCGCCCAGCACGTCACGTAGATAACAACGTGGATGTACTGTTGCCTTCCTTTTCAGTCACTGTGTGCACAGCTGTACACAACACTCTAACACCGTCTCCTATCAATAAAGTTTAAATCTTTTTCATCTTTCGTGTCATGTTTTATTCGTTCTTAGACACACGAACAGTAGAAGTAGCTAGTGCTGTGATCTAGCGAGAAGTATTGGATCTACTAGAATTATATTTCGAGAAAGGAAATTTTTGACAAAGAAAATACATGACCGGAAGGTTTAAAAAAATAAATTTAATGTTTTCGTAAAGCAACAAAATAACTGAAAAAAATGTAAACATACTTGAAATGGCTCACTTGCGTGTTGTGAACACCAACAAAAATATTT
Source organism: Timema genevievae (assembly GCA_902155825.1). NCBI lineage: Eukaryota > Metazoa > Arthropoda > Insecta > Phasmatodea > Timematidae > Timema > Timema genevievae. The sequence goes on from CABFWO010003757.1 coordinate 56,572, forward strand.
TATGTTGATTATGAAATAAAATAAAAAGCTAAATAAACACAATTTACAGTAGAAACCATAAAATAACTTGGAAAAAATTACTAAATTTAAGATGAAAACATAACCACATTAATAAACTTTTTTTTTTCAAAACTGCATTACTCACTGAAGAGATAGCATGATTATATATAGTTTACCCTATATTTTGAGAAATAATGAATATAGCAGGAGACATACCAACTCAATCCAATTGGTGTTTTTTAGATGACTGGAACAAAACAGACAGAATCGACGTCACAGACAAATGTAGAGTTTTATCACATGTGTAGATATTGGAAGTCGTCCTTGGGTAGTTTTCCTCAGTTAGAATCGATAAACAAGGTAAAGGCCTTACGTTTATTACTTTGGGTAGAAAAAGAGAAAAATAACATTTCTGTTTTTCAAGTTCAAAAGTATCTTAAGGAATATTCGATCCATACTAAAAAAGATACTGAGGAAGATTTGTAATCAAATGCACAGAAGTTGTGCGAAAGAATATGGACCACTATTGACAATGGACTAACCAGCTACGTGAAGGTTAATACTGCTAGTGTACACATAGATCTGCAACATTTAAACAATAAGTTTAACATTAAATATCCTCAAATTAGGTTTAAATTAGAATTATTGTTGTAACCTTTTTAAACCAAGTATTTTATGCTACCTTAAATTCAGCAACTAAGAAAAATACAAAATGGTGTAATACCATCTTCTTAGAATTTCTTTGTTTATATGTTCAAGCTTTGTCATTTTCTTAAAAATATTCCTGAACGTTTCAGCACACCATGTAAGCTGGATTGTAAAAGTAAGGTTATCCAATAATGGTTCCAACACGCCATTCTGACATCAACGATTGAAAGTTTGATAGGTACCAAAACTAGGTTAAAACTGGAATTTTTATGAACTAGGGATGGCTTGAATTTACATGCTATAATTCGGACACAAAGGTGTAGATAAGCAGGGTATCTGTAATCGAGGGAGCGGGTGCTCCCTTATTCCTATTTTGGGGGGACATTCTTAGATACCCTCCAGTCTTGACCGTGATTGGTCAAACAATACGTATATTGTTTAAATTAATTATCCTGCTCATTGCAATAGCCATAGCTCGTGAAGCAGAGGACGATAACTTCGGACGAGATCTGAACCCAGGATATGGGAAGAAAAGGACTACACTTGTGGTGAGATCCAAACCCAAGTCTACGGGATGGGCAATAACTGGGGTCCACGCGTTGTCGGTGTCACTTTGTAGGGTGCGATCACAGCGTAGCGGCGACCGGCCCATCGTTCTATCGTGCTCCACGCTGGACGACGAAATCGTAACGATTATGTGGGTATGATTAATTATAAAATTAGAATTGAAATCAATCATTTTATATCAAATAATTATTTATTTAATTTAGTGTGGTTACTGTTCTAAACAAAGTAATTACGTGACCCAATATCACACGTAATTAATTAGATTGAAACAGTTGAATTGTACTATCGACGCGAATTAAGAAAGCTACCTTAACTATATCATATCAGTCTAGAGTGTAGGTTGAACTTCCGCTCACAAATATGTACAATACACCACAGAATTTCAATCTTCTCGAATGTTCTACTACGTACGTAGTGTATTGCATTGCATCAAACGCTCCTACACACTTGTTTACTTCTGAAGACGAAAGAAAGATTAAATATATTGAAATATATTGTGACATTACAGATAAATAATATTAGTATTATTAAATTTTGAATTATAATAGCCTATTAGATTTATTATTAAATTTGTATTAATGAATTTAAGGACTTGATAAAATAATATTGTTACCAATTATACTTTATTTCTAGTACGTTGAGTAGATCAACTCTTTACGGGAATTTAAGCTTGTTTGAATGTTTTAACTCTTGTGATATCAATACAAAATGGCAAAAATTGGCAACACTGAGTGATTGACTTTAGGAGAATTTATCTGATTTTGTCTCTCCACTCTAGTAATTTTAATGAAGAATGTGAGGATGAATATCATATCACGAATTTGCTTAAAATGTCCAAATGATATTAATTTGTTTAACTTCCATCCAAACATGTTCATCAAACATATGTTAATATTTTACATTTAGATAACTTATTTAGACAAACTTGTTTACGTAATATGCTTTATAAATGTTTAATTTGGTGTTTATTTTAAATCAAAAGTGTTGAAATTTAATATAACTATTTTTATCTTATAACTGTGTTAAATTATTAATAAAATGCTTGAATCTGGTATAACATTGTTATAGAAATGAAATGAACTATTCAATAAAATATCTTTTAAATTCTTAAATAGGTATTACAGAATGACATTTAAAATTGCCCAAAGATTTCTGTTTAGTTAGGATTACTAAAATTATTACGTTCTTTGAAACAATCTTGATTCTCTAAAAGAATGTATTACGTTTTAATAAAATACCGAGAAACCCTAATTTTGAAGTTTATATTTTTCTCATATATATTAAAAAATAAAATATTTCACCCAAATATTGGAAAACATTATTTATGGTTGCCTTTTATAAAATAAAAAATACTTCAATTGTAAACCCAAATAATTAATAATTTACTTTTTGACAAAAATTGAGGGAAAAAATATGTTAGGATTGAAAGTTTAGAAAAGTGTCTTTTTTAGACCTCACTTTTAAATAGTATTTTATGTATATACTTTTCTACCCTATCAACATTCAAATTTTAAGTATTTAATAATACATTTTTTGTTCAGGTTTGAACAAGATATTTATTTTTACTGCTTCATTAAACCCTATTGTGACTTTTATTAGATAATGTTTATATGCAGTTAGTAATAAAACTACTCGGTATTTAGTTGGGTCCACAAAGTTGACTACCCCAATTTAGGTTTCTACAAAATAAATAAATTCTCATAAAGCAGCAAAATCTGGAAAAGTAAAGGGTTTTGGCACTTCAGGGACAATATTACGTCAGTTTATTTTGTAACCGCGTTTAACTAATTGTTCTGATTGTACGTATATGAACTAATTACACTAATGTGTTAGGTATCTGGAAGGTTGAATCTTAGGTAAAGTGTACCCACCTTTGCGTGAAGTGAGAATGTATAGTTTTAGGATAAACAGGAACTATTAGTATACCAATCTGGGATTCAAACCCCTATATCCCTGTCATTGGTATTCCAGTATACTGCGAGAATGGTACATTAAACAAAGCGTGTCAAATTTCTTTGATCTTTATGTCATATTCAAATTTTAAAATACTGAGGGGGCTTCATTAAAAAAATTACAATATTATTACCATTTTAATTAAAATAACTTCCATTTTGTACTTTTTATTACACAATGAGAAGTGAGACATAACAAGAAGATTTTCCCCAGAAATGTCTGCCGTTACAATCCAGAACTATTTATTTTTCAATGGCCCCTCTCTAGAAGGTTTTGACTTTGATACAATTAAAACTGACAAAGTACAATATTCCCAAGCGCTGTATTTATAAAACTTTGATTAAAATTAAAATCATGGTTTATTGTAAACTATATTGATTCGTCATGAGCGCCGCACAGAATTATGGGCTGTAATATTGGCATTCAGCCACTGAGGCGGCTCACACAAATTATAAATATAGACTATAAATTTCAAATATTATTGTTATAATTTGAGAAAAGTGAATTTAAAGAACATTACCCAGTGTTTTTAACCTCAATTCATGCAAGTTATTTATATTATTTCTGTCAACAATTACTTCAACCTTAATAAGGTGTGGGTAGGTGCGGAATATGACCGATTTCCCAATATATTTATTTTGGCAAACAGCCAATCAGCTGTAAAGTAAGACAGGATCAATTAAAATGTGATATCAAGAAATATTGGGAGACACACCATGCATAGAGAGTTGTGTAATTTTGATCAAACATTTAAACATTATATTTGTATTTTATACATTTTGGTTTAGTTAGATACATAATATATTTAGTATATTTATGTTAAAATGTATTCACAGGTGTTATACTCACTGCACTTAAAATATCCTTACAATAGTATAAGTGGTAGATATGGCGGTCAGCCATTGATTATGTGAGGGATAAGAAACCACTGAAATCAACTTACGTTTAAAATCATACTCTAGGTAACTTCTAGAGGTATCCCTTCTTAAAATGTCTAGGCAAAGATAAATTTAAATAGATTATATATAGGAATATAATTAAAAATCAATCCAGTTGAGGACCACTTTAAACTATCTTCTAGGGAAATCAAAATTACACTAAAAAAATCCTTTTTTTTTCTAATAGCTCCCTTACACAAATAAAGTTCCGCCACCACTGGATTATAAAATAAAGAGTTTTAATTGTTGAACGCAAAAAGTATATATTTTCTAATCCACTTTTCCTTCCATGTTCTTGCTGTATCCATTATGATAAAGAAATACATAAAGAATACCAGCTATGAAAAATAAGCCAAGGTCAAAAAGAGTCATCCTGGGATGCAAGTTGTACCTGGACAGTTGGGCCACGTAGCCCCAACTTCTCGAGAGTCCACACACGCCCCCTGTAATAAGCCTTGAAATGGAAGACTCTATTGAGCCCATGTTAGTAACAATAAGTGTGTATCTCTTTATTTTACAAAAACTTTCTGTACCACATTAGAAAACATCTCCAAAGTGGATGCACATTGATCAACTAAGTATTAAGAGGATTGCCATAAATTACACCTATCTTATGTAAGTAAAAATGTAAGAGAAAACTACATAGCGTGGGTCCGACCGAGCGGCCGCCACCGTTAATGATGATAGTCCCAAAACTTGCGGATATAGGGTGTCATACGGTCAACACAAGAAAAACCTCCAGCCATTAATCTCAGTTTTCCAAACCGGAGTTCCTATTTCTTTATTCAAGTTGCTCATTTGTCCTCGCTTGGCCGAATGTGGCCCCAATCCAGACCCACTGCTTCACATATACATTCTGAAAGTGGTGGGGATCGAACCAGGGACAGCTGGATCTGTCGTCAGGACTCTGACCACTAGACCACTGAGGGCTTGCACCTATAAATCTTGACGATATCACACAATTAAAAAGTATCATTAAGGCGTGTGAATCACACGGTGATCTGTGTGTTGCCAATAAACTAAAAAAGTACTCATCGGACGGAGGCAGGGCTACTCCAGTTGTACTCCAGGAGTACAGGATAGTATGTATACCACTATGCTATTAGTAGTAGTCAGTTGTACTTCAGGAGTACAGGATAGTATGCATACCACTATGCTATTAGTAGTAGTCCAGTTGTACTCCAGGAGTACAGGATAGTATTTATACCACTATTCTATTTCATCAGCAAGCGAAGTAGTCAGGGGCTCCGGTACCGGGGGAGCTGGTGTGCCTAAGCCCCTTGATTTTATTTTGAGGGGTTGGGACTATCTTAAGCCCACCCCCTCCCCCTCATATTTATATGTATATTAACAATAAGTGTATAAAACTATTTTAAATTATTAGTTAACTATCAGCCCTAGCCCATGCCCATAGCGCTAACTATCAACACACCGACCAACAACTTGGTAGTGACAGTCACTAGCCTGAAGGCCAAGGAGTGGACACCAATTCTCACTTTCCTTAAGAGCTGCTCTTGAAAGACAGCAAAACTTAACCGTCTGTGATCGGCGCTGTTGCATTTTCGCAACAGCTATAATTTTTTTGTAATGTTTTTGAGACTTTAATGTAATTAGGTCATATCCCCCTTCAAGTATTCCTCAATTAGTTCCTTCTACGTAGTATGTCGTCATCAAACTTTTTTTAATGTTTATCTTCTAAGATACAGGATCTTTGACTGTTGCTATGAAGGAATGTTGTGAATATACAACGGTGCCAGATGTGATGTCATACGTCCGGCTCATTGCCAACTAATGTTTAAATTGTATAGTCCGTGCAAGTTCTATCAAGTTGCTTTAATTTGTTTTAGTTCTTAGTCACGTGTGGTCGTTATTGTACATAAAAATACGAATTGAAGGAAGGAAATCAAGGAAAAAAAAGAATTTTTTCAACAAAAAATTAAGTAAAACTGCAGCAAAAAGCTTGATCAAGAAAGTGTCACATGAATAGAATTTTGAAATAAAATAAAATAATACAGTAATAATGTAGATATAAGTAATTAGTAAATTTCTAATACGGTAACACAAAAAATAATGCCTTACAATATTTTTCTATTTTTTTTCCCTTATGTTTTTGTAACAGTCTAACATCATTGTAGTGTTTTTTTATATAAAATTTCCAAAAATACCATATTATTCAAATATTTATTTAATAATATTGTTTCAATAATAATATTATGTGTTAAAGTATGTGTACTTGATTATTATTTAGGACATTATAGGATGTTGCAACAATGCAACGGCATCAGCCCCTTTGGTTTTTTTTAGCGTCAGTCCCCGAAGGTTAATATTCTTAGTCAAAATGCCAGGCAGTCGAATCTTTATTTTTACAAAGCTAGGCAGATTACATGCAGCGATAATTTCAAAGCTCTAAGGTAATCCGCAGTGTAGAAGCATTGCCATTATTTTGTGTTTGGGTATTACGACTTGAGTGACTTCAATAAAATATGACAGAACTTGGCAACGCTGAGTTATTGAACTTGCCAGAATTTCTTTGGCTTCCTTTTAACCCTCCAGTCATTTTAGTTGAAGAAACGAAAACGATGAGATGGCGAATGCTTCACATATAAGAGTGATTTTGATTTGTTTTACATTTTTAAAGACTGATTATAAGTAAATATTGTTATTTATAGGGACAAAAAATGTACTGTATTAAATCAAATTTATAAAGAGATAATGTGAAGTATTTACTTGCTATATCCTTTGTTATTTCCAGTTTTTAGTGTACTATGAAATAAAAAGGGATTTTAAGTACTACCATCATTATTAATGTAAATGTTGGTGTATATGTAGTGGTATATTTGTAATGTTTATGTATTTTATGATCATTAATTTTTATTTTATTTCCTATACAATAAAACTATTCTATCATATTAAAATAATAGGTATTGAAAAGGCTATAATATTTACTTCCTTAAAAATTGGTCAAAATAAAATAATAGTCCCGTTCAAATAGCTTCTAGAATCATCAAATACTTAGATTTTCTGGGGGAAGGCACCTGGACCCCCTTTTCTCTTGGTCTGTTGAGCCCCCCTCCCTACACTTTTAAAGATCTACGGGAGCCAATGGAAGTAGTTCTGAAAAAATCGACTATTTTGATGTGTAAATCTTCATGGTAAATCTCCTTGGTAACAAGGAGCTCGGGGGTATGCTTTCTGGTAAGTCTCCTTGGTAACAAGGGGCTCGGGGGTATGCTTTCTGGTAAGTCTCCTTGGTAACAAGGGGCTTGGGGGTATGCTTCCTGGTAAGTCTCCTTGGTAACAAGGGGCTTGGGGGTATGCTTCCTGGTAAGTCTCCTTGGTAACAAGGGGGTTGGGGGTATGCTTCCTGGTAAGTCTTCTTGGTAACAAGGGGCTTGGGGGGTATGCTTCCTGGTAAGTCTCCTTGGTAACAAGGGGCTTGGGGGTATGCTTCCTGGTAAGTCTCCTTGGTAACAAGGGGGTTGGGGGTATGCTTCCTGGTAAGTCTTCTTGGTAACAAGGGGCTTGGGGGGTATGCTTCCTGGTAAGTCTCCTTGGTAACAAGGGGCTTGGGGGTATGCTTCCTGGTAAGTCTCCTTGGTAACGAGGGGCTTGGGGGGTATGCTTCCTGGTAAGTCTCCTTGGTAACAAGGGTCTTGGGGGGTATGCTTCCTGGTAAGTCTCCTTGGTAACAAGGGGCTTGGGGGTATGCAGGCACAACACAATTCATAATTAAAATACAACAATTTATGTAGCTACTAAGTAAAGTCTTGTGGTAATAATGCATTATGTATTTAATTGTTCATTGTAACAGTAGTGTTTGCCTTTGCGTCTTAAATTTAGGTATATTTTCAGTAATTCTATGCTATTACTTGTGAATAAGGTTGATTTAGTTTTGTTTCTTGGTAATAAGCCAACATCACAATTGTATTTGATGTGATAGGGCTCTTACTATAGGATGCTTCTTTTTATTAACTTCCATTTTTGTTTCTTAGATAGTCAATTTATACATATAATAAAACACAGAGGTTTTCATGCGTATTCGAATTTTTTGTGGAGTTTTCCTTTTTGTTGGGTAATATAAACGATAGCCATACAAAGTAATAGATTTTGGGCATGTTTGTCTTTCTGTCTCTTTGTTTGTTGCCAGAAAATTGAAAAAGTACTCATCGTGGGGAAGACGACGGTTGTACTTCCTATTTTACCAATAACTATGATACCATCACGCTATCTCATCAGCGAACGAAGTAGTGTCGAAAATACTGGGTGTAAGCAGTGAACAATAGTCGTGGCTGGTAATGTGGGTGTATGGCACGTGGGGAGGGGAGGGTATGGGGGTAAGTCCATGTTCTTCGTGAATCTTCGCATGCATATAAAACACTGCTTTCGGTCTTTTCCAGCATTTGAAATTGTCGAATATGTTGATGTACTGTTTAATTCCGTTGGAAAAAACTAGTAGATAATACAAGTCACACACGCTTAGTGCATGTCGGGTAACAAAAGGGGCACACCTTTTGATTTAGACCACATCTTAGATGTCACAAAATTTAGGGAACATCTATCATTAAAAAAAACAGTATCAATGTGAGAAAGCCATAGAGATATTTTGTACAGAGACTGACAGATGGAGAGTGTAGTTCTGGATATCAAATTGAAATATTAAATAATGTTGTTAGCGTAGATTGGTCACAGGCCAGTGAGGAGAACTTTGATACAAAGAAATGGTGGTAAGATGGCATGAACAATATTAGAGATGCAGCAAAGTTTCGTGTATGTCTCTGAAAAGTGGAAAAACCATGGTCTGACTACGAATGATCAAAATTAATAGAGGAGAAAATCGAAGTGAAATTATGTTGGTTATTAGGTCCAAGTTAATAGAGGAGAAGGGGGAAGTGAAACTATGTTGGTTGTTAAGTCCAAGGTAATCGAAAATAAGCGCATTTAATAACGCAAAACAGTCAAGGGCCAATTTAGTTAAATATGAGAATGATAACCCGATGTAAAATAATTCATATCTCTTAGGATGCAATGACTTATTTTAAATGTTAATGCAAGATTTTAATTAGATGAAGTTACCGAGATCCATACTTATGGTCTAATAAATCCATAGTAAAATATTAGGGAAGTCAAATAAGCTATCAAGACGAGAACTACAGGACCATGAGGCTATATTACAGGAATGGTTTAGATAAAACCTTTCTTTCCTGGGCCTAAGTACACAATCACCACAACCTAACCTTTGTATTCTAGTCCAAGTGAACAAGGAGAAGTCATTTGAGCCTTTGGCTTAGAATAGGGGTACCCAATTATTATTTGTGATGCAGGTCCATTCTAAAACCTTGTCAGACTTCTTTGACCCATCAATCCTTAACAGTGACTCAAGGTCAAGCCCTACACGTCTACACTAAGTCAAAAACGTAAATTTCTTTGGTTTAATTATTTTACCAACAAAAACAAAACAACGCATTCCTGGCAACTAAAACGTGAACTTATATAAAACAAATCATAAATTCGTCTTTGCCAATTTACAAGCGATGTAAAAAAATATATAGATTACAAATCAATGCATAATAGAATTTGGTGATATTTTATTTATGTATCTTGAAAGAGAGAAGTTGACATTTTATATTTTGAAGGACCCAGCTGAAATTGAAAGTGAAGTTGGTGCAATTGATTGGCATTAAGTCGTGGAGGTGGACATCTGTGAGTCGTAATGTGAACTTAGTCAATATGAAGTTTATCTTCGAAAATACTGCTTAAAACACATATTATGTTGAGCTAAATATTTTACACAGTTTTAACACCCGAGTTTTTAGTTTTGGATATTTACTATAGCACACATATTTAATTCAGAATTGTTCACATTAAAGCGTATTTGAAACTTGAGTATACTTTTCTTTTAAAATGATGTATTTCTGGAACTCACATTTCCATCTGCATAGCAGCTTTATTACAGTTTAAAAAATCTACCGCTACCTTGCTCTACTAACCATTAGGCTGCGGAGTAATATTGTTGTTTAAAATCTGCACAATGTTGTCATGTTTTTGATGTCAGTAAATCTTGCTTAGAACTCGGATTGAAGCTCTCTCGTGAAACTGGTGAACTGGCTGACGTCAATAACCTCATTGCTACCACAAATTATCTTCAGACTATGAAAGTATAAAGGTTCATTGTCACCTTCTAACTTATTACAGTAGTTCATAAGAAACCTTCCTTTGTATTATAGCTTGAAGTTAAAGTCATTGATATGTTTGCATAGAATCTATGGTCACCCCATTTTCTTCTCTGTCAAGGAAGCATAACTAGTCCTTTGTGTGCTGGTGAGAAATAATTTTATTTCTTCAAATACTGAAAACCATCTTTGTAGTACACAGCCTTTGCTCAGCCACCTTGTGAAGTAGTAAATCTCATACTGAGCATTAGTTTCAGAATGAGATGATTTGAGCTTACGGTGCTAAAATGATGATGTGCTGCTTACACTTGTCAGTGTGAAGTAAAGTGGAATGTGATATCAAGACATGCCACACTATCTTTCACACAGGCTAATGGAAAACCCGATACCGATAGTCGAAGAGGAACTGTTGAGGAGCGTTGTTGTTGGTAACCGTTACTAGTGAGGAGTTGAGTGGAAGGTGGAAGTAAAAATAATGAATGAATCTCTACCAGGTGGGGCGAGGATCTACCGCCTGCCCACAGAAAGGGCAACTCTTATCTCTTTATCACTATCTTGTTGAGATCCATAGAAAATGTGTCTGTGGTCCGCCATTTGGGGACCCCTGGCCTAGACCAACAAATAATAATTAATGTTTAAACGTCAATCATGTGACATAGAACTAAAATATAAGGCAATGGAGATGTTTCGAGTGTCCAGGCTACAACATAATATTCAAAATATAACAGTGAAAACAAGTAGAGAAATACGATTCTATATATTGTAAGCCATATTGTATCGAGAAAGGCGGGTGGGGAAGGTTTAGTATTTTGGAGGCTTAAAAATCTCCCCTCCTTCAAAACTAGATGACAAATAATAATTATCACTCCCTGATCTGCCTTTTAAGCAACATGAAATTGAAGCCACAAGAAAAGGTGTACAACTGGAGGCTACAATTCTACTGATTATCTGCACTACATGATTTTGTTTGAAGTACTCACTAGAATATAGGTGTGATTAACACCTGGGGCCACAATTATATACTGTTCACATTTCTTGTTATTACACTAGATTTTGAATCACGTCAGGATTACAACCTGACTGGGATTCAAACTGGAAAACTTTCCAAGTCTATTAATTAACATATTTTGCCAGTTAAACTCTTGTCCTTAATTGTCATAAAATGAATCCAAACAAGTTTAGTAGGTATTAAATATAAAAACATTTCCCGGCCTCTGTCGGATAGAAGTCTCCGTCCCCCACCTTCTCTTCCTCCTGAAATGTCATGCTACCTGTGGACATGATTATATGCGTTCCATCCCCCACCACCTTCACCTATTTATAGTAGGACACTCAAGTTAACACTGGGGTAAAAATATAAATTCTTGTGTCTTCTAAATCCCTTTTACACAACGTAAAAAGTAACGTCGGGATATATAAAATTATGTATATTGGGCACCACTCCTAGGATATAGGATAAAGAATATTAAAAAAATAAAAATAAAAAACTTCAGCTTGACTAACTTTGACAGAGGCACGATGACTCTTAATACTCGAGACCACTGGGTGTGCTCGGGAACGTTTATCTGGATATTACAATGTTAATGATAATGGCACTACCTTACCTACAACAATGGTGTGCTGTAAGTCTCTACAAGAGTTGAAAGAATACTTAATATGGACAATATAATGTATAACAATTCAACTTGGATGAGGATTAAGTTTGAAAAGAAATAATATTATAGATAAAATAAATATATTATTAATTGTTGTAATTGCTACTAATTATTCATTTTTAATTTTGCATGTGAACTAATTAAACATATGTAGCGACGTGTAGTTAAAGCCTAATTTAATAATAGGTTTCTTTAAAATCATTACATGACATACAATAAAATATTTAAATAATTTTACAATCTTATTAGAAAATAAATTTGACAAATTTATTATATATTAATAATTAGATGAAATAATGAAAAAAGTTTTGTCAACAAATAAAAAATTATATTGTTTGTTGATAAAATTATAAATAAAAATTTTTGAAATAAATTTAAATCTCATTGGCCATTAATAAAATGTAATATTGTTAAAATATATTAATATTGTTCGTTAAGAAAAATGTCAAATTGTTAAAATGGCTGAAATAGTGATCTATCAATCGTGTTTGTGAAAAATACATGATTTTAATAAATAGTTTCTGAAGTCAATATTTAGAAAATTGACTTGATGCTGGTACTGGTATTCTTGAAGAATGGTTTTAGATATCATTTGGTAGTGGACGGGCAGTAATAAAATAATATGACACTTGGATGAAGTAGTTTGGCTGGATTTTCCCCATTCAAAATGTCCTTTACCGATACGAAGTAAATGTGATGAAACTGAAAAAACTATTTTTCTTATAAGATCTTGTAACACTATCTTCATCAATACTCCCGGTGAAAGCCTGGGAGATGGGATTATTTAAAAAGAAACATTAAACCCGTGATTCACTTTTTTGGTATAGAAAATAAATGTTATTGTTGGAAAGGTATGGATTGCTTTTCTATCAAATGTTGAAAAAAAGGAAATTCTCTTAGGTTTAAAAACAACTGTTCCATTAGAAAAGCTTAAAGAACAATTCCAGTTAATAATGCTCCGAGCCAGAATTGAAGTCAAAACATCTGATTGAGAAAGATAAATATAAAAATGAGATGAGAGTGGATGAAGAAATCTAATGCTAAGACCATAGATAAATGGTATCAAAGTGACACTAAACATCTGAGCTAGTTGGAAAATAGAAATGCAAATGTTTATTCCTGGGCTGTATTCAATCTGACCTTGATGAACGCACAAGTCTTCACTCAGCGAGCCATTCGTTTGTATGTTACCCACAATTCACTACGATTGTAAAGGATAAACGAGCTATAGCGTCCAATAATTTACGTTTCCCTGTGATAAAACTTCCATTAAAAATAAAGTTTACAACCGACAAAGGAAGTGTTTAAAAAACCAGTGAACATATTGAAATATATTAAATTAGAATTGCTTTGAAATTATTACCAGTATCAATTCAGTTCTTACTTAGAATAAAGTAGTTGACACACGTGAGTTTATATAGAGTAGTGGTACGATCATATAGTAAAAAATTATTTCTGAATAAATTACAAAGTTAACATTAAATAATAAACTATTTAGAAATCATTAAATCTCTTACATTACATATTAACATATTTCCCTATTACAAACCACGCTATTACAAACCACACTATTACAAACCACACTATTACACCAGCACTAGATGGGTGAAAAATGCCCATTGGGGAAAGCTTATTTTCTTTTTCATGCCAGGCTCAAGTATGGAAATGTTATCATAGCCCTGGTAATGTAATATTATTAACTCTGACCGACCCCGGCGGCTCGCTCGACCGGGGTCAGCTAAACTTTATTTACCTTTTATTCTTCCTCGGTTTTATATTATTATTATTATTATTATTACTATCTATGGTTCCTCCCCCTCTTCCCCAATAGTACTAAGTATATGTTAAGGTCCCTGTCGACCATTTATGAGCCATGGGGCGTTTTTCCCCGCCCGTATCAGCCCAATTGGGCGCCATGTTTGAATTGTCTATGATTGTGTTTTATGTTATTTGTACCACGTAATGCTATAATTCGGGGCTGGTGTTTCCCGTTCATACTTTGTGTTTCCTGCTTTATGTATTATTATACCAGGGTTTGGTTGGTTAGTCTTAAGATAGATTTAAGATCGTTCTTCACTCCGCACCTTCATATTTACTATCATAACATCATATGGTTGTGGGTACAACGTGTAAACAGCATCCATCGATAGATATTATACTGTTATTGTTACTAATCCTTTGTGAATTTATCTAGGATATGTAATAAGACACATTGTAAGTTAAAATAAATGATCAAAATAGTAATAAAATTGTTTTAGAAGGTCCTTGTTGACTGTAATTTGAATGGAATATCTTTAAACAAAATTTAAAATTGTACTTCAACTGACAATATCGTGAACATATTGTCCATGTAAAATCTCGGTCTACATTTTATGAGGTCTCAACGTTTGTCTTAACATCATTATTACTGTAGGATTAAGTAGCCCCCTTCTATCTCCCAGGACAAAAGGAGGCATCCAGATATACATATAAAGGTCCTAGCAATTAAAAAAATAGCAAAAATACAGAGTGAGCTGACAGGACAATGATATTAGATTATATTTTACAATAATATATTCTCCTATGTTTCAATGCCACCCAATCAGTATATTGCAAAAAATAGAGATAGAGAGAGAATAATATAAGTAACACGGTGTTTCAAAGAAGACAAAGGTTGATATTTAATAGAAGAGAGAATGGTAACGTAGTTTTATTATTGTTGATGATATATATATATATATATTGACTTGAAAAATATTCAACAATTATGAACCTCAAAAACTTTACAATATATAAAAATATAAATTTTACCGAGTGAAAGACTATAAAGTTCATAAATTTTAGTGATTACTCCCGTCACGTCTTCAATAGTAGAAAAAAGTTAAACACAAATTTTAGTCTCGCTAAGGATAAGGAATTATTTACAAATTTTATATTAATATTTGTAACTCCAAGGTACCTTTAATGAATGCAAAATTATTTATTTAATAATACTCTTAGCCAGAAGGGCTTAAACAAAGGTTAAACATTTAAAGAAATATCATTAATCAGTGGATACAGTTGGAAGGACCTTACAATTAGTCATGCCCAAAAAAATTATCCCAACTTAATTATTTACTTCTGTACTACTAAGAAATTAAATATTTGAAATTCACCAAACTAATAACAAGTATAATATATTATTTACTTTCACAAGTACTCTAAATCATTTATTTTATATACAACTATAGATAATCAAGGACTTTAATTTATTTAGTTGATTATGCAAGAAAGATAAAACTTCAAATTATTCAAGATAACTTCCAAGAAAGATATTTTAAACTACTAATTTCAAATAGTAAACCATTTAGTAGATTATACAAGCAAGATACATATTTCAAAATTATTCAGGATAATTTCCAGGACGAAAGATTCTAAATTGCTTAGCGGAATTAGCAAACCAAATAATTGAAAAAGATAAATACGTCAAATAATTCAAGATAGTTTCCAAGACAAAATATTGTAAATTAATTATTTCACATATTAAACCATCTAGTAGATTATAACAGAGAGATAAACACTTTAAGATGATTCAGGACAGCTTCCAAGATAAAAGATTCTAAATTATTTATTTTACTATCCTGAATCGGAAGAACTACGATTTTAAATAAGCCTATTCTCATTTCCAGACAAAGCATGGAACATTATTAATTATTTTCAATACAATCATGATTATTATTTGAATTTTTAGAAAAAAATTACCAAGCCGAAAATGAATTTAGAGTTTAAGTTGCCGAAACAATAATTTTAGATTTTACTTTTTAACAAGACAATGCTGCGTCCTCTACCAATATACCGCCAAGGGTGACGTTTCCTTCGATCTCCTGGTGGTATTTATTTGGTATATTTCCTCATAGAGGGGAGAAGCAGGGGTTACATACAAGACAAGGAGAAAGGGAGGTAGTTGGTGGTAGGGGAAGATGTGACGAGACGGTGGTAGAAGAATCTAGAACAGGATTTTTTTTATTATCTAAATGGACCGGTAACATTTCAGAACAGGACGCTCAACTCAGAGTTGGCCTGGTCAGTTAACTCGGGCATTAGGACGTGATCACAAGTAGGCGTGGCGGGTTATGGGGCGTGAAATGGCGCATGGTGAGTCTCAAATATTATAACATTATTTAATTATTTGATTGAATATTATTTGGAGTAATTCGTCACTGTCTTTTATGAATTCAGCGTTGTAGATATAAGACGCTACAAATATATTAACATTAAATTTTGTAATTTATATATTTTAAGGCGCGTTTTGGGAAATAATGGACTGTTATTTCACTGCGTCACTAAACAAATTGACACGATATTTTCTCATACCATCACCCCTGGAACGATTATGTCAGAACAGGAATAGAAGATATTTGGCTCGATTTGGGTGGCACGCCAATATGATCAAAAATCATTACATACACCTTTTGAAAAGGTGGTTTAGTAGTTTTGAAGTCAATAATAGTTTGACAGTCATGTAATTAATTGTCATACAATGAGTGTTGTGTTGGGATCGGTTATAAATCGTCTTCACTCGTACTTAATTGCATCTTGTTAGTGGTTGAAGACAAGTTAATAACCGAAAATAAATATCTTGGGTGACAAAATACAACATTTTTCAAACTAAAATTAATTATTGTGTGTAGGTTTTGGATTTTAACATATATAATATCATATAATTGCTTTTTTTTCACTGGAGTTGTTAATTTCATTGTTTTTACTTACAATTATTGTATATGATTCATTGGGCAATATCTTAAATTTTCCTTCTTTAAAATGTAGGAATTATTAAAATATTTACAATTTGATTTGAGTTAATCATTACATTTCATAGTATTCCGAAAGTTTTTAATCTCATTAAATAACGTAAATGAGAGGTGGAACACTGCTTATAAAAGTTTCAACATCCCTATATTAGAATGTTTATAGAGTTTCTATAAAATAATATTTCACTGCCATGTTCATGTGAAATGGAACTAAAACGAACACAGTTTTGGACGCAGTCATCCTTCGATGTTATAAAAAGATACTCCCCCTCCACAAGAAATAAACTAGCCTCACCTTGAACTCTTGTTACATTCAGGATCCGTGGAAGGTCGTACTAAGATATTAGTATTGCTTTCAATAGTATATAAAAATGGTACACTGGGGCCAGATCCCGCATGTCATTTGTCTTTATTTAGATCTTATCATTCCCTACTTTCCTTCAAACATTTAGACAGGGAACTGCAAGAGAAAACAACCAACATTAATCACTTCTTCTCTTTGGCGTTGAAAGAAAAGGAGATTTAATAAAGGCACAAGATTTATTTTCATGAAAAACAACATATAAGAGCTATGTTGTTAATTTGAGCTAATTTATTTCGTCTTAGATGAATTACTGAGAGACGAATACTTGGTTCGATACCAGACAGTGAATAAACTAATTTTACTATCGTTTATGAGTAAATTATATACATTAGTTTACATTTTTAGCAGATATACTATGATTTGTTCTAAGTGCTTTCTTAGAAGTTAAATTTAATATTTCACTTGTGCTGATTGGTATGTCTTATATTTATATTATATATAATCATACACATTTATAATACAGTTTTTATGTTTAAAATTTATGTTTCAATTCTACATTAAAACTCTTAAGTTGAATTTTATTTTACCGATTCTTTTAAGACGGGTGCCTTAAAATCAACTCAAACTGTCCGTTCATGAAAGTAAGAGTACAACAACACATTTCCAGCTAATTGGGTTTGAACACCAAGGTTTCAATTCCTATATTTGTGACACTATGTTAAAATTCTACTCTCGTTGGTACAGCTTCACACATTGTTGTGTTGGTCGGTGTTTTAAAACAAAAACTTTCATCGAACTTAAAATGTCGTAGATATACCACCGTTTTGCACCTATTTGGCATAGTTTAGCTACCATGTATTGTGTTTGGCACCCCGACCCCAGATACAGTCAGACTGTTTTAGTTTAGGGGGGGGGAGGAGATTAAGTTTAAATGTAGCCTTCTCTCCAGATTAAAATATTGGTTTTGCACTCAGGTATGGCGTTTTTAACTCTCTTATTATAATCAGAATAAATAAACAAACTTTGATAATGTCAGAGTAGCAAGTATGACCGTTTAAAACAGGCTGTGATTGGCTGGATTTGGTCACGTGACCACGCCCTCTCGCTCTCTGATTAGCTGTTGGCTTTCTACCTTCACTTGATCCCTTTCCAGTGTTCAAAAATGGTTTATTCTTGACCAAACTTGTTTTTTATGTGTGTTCATTGCTTTTTTATGTGTGTTATTGTTTTTATATGTGCTCATTGGATTTTTTATGTTTGGGTAGGATTCGGATGGGCGTTAGAGTATATTTTATTTATTGTCGTAGGATCGGGACGGGCGTTGAAGTTTATTTTTTATTTAGTATTAAGGGCCGAACGCATGGACTTAGTGGAAGGGGGGTTGAAATCGAATACCTGCCTTGTAAACTGTAGGTATTTCTCCATCTGGAACATTTTCTTAATCATCCCTACCGCACGTTTAGCCAGAAAAGGGTGCCCATAACCCCATCTAGTTATGGCAGAGGAGGTCAAGTTCTAATCTCATCTGAGGTGTACTGTCACTAGTTTCCTTCTCCATCGCTGGAAAATTTCTACCTCACTCCTCCACCAAAAGTGGTGCATGGCTGACACCTACATCTACGCATGTCGACGGACGATACCATACAACCAATTTTATTAGACTTTCGTGCTGGGGAATAGCGGGATCTAACTGAGGATTCCGAGGCCCCTGATTGTGCATATGCTCTCTAGTTGCGGGAAAAACCCATTAACACATAGATGGGGGAAGAGGGTTGGGGGGTCTTGAGACACCGGGAAAATCCATTGTCTGTGGGAAGGGGGAGGAAACTGAAAGGGGTCTCACGGCTGGAAACCATTTCTCACACTCTACGCTAAGCGGCTGGCCAGAAAGGATGCTCCCACACTCACTAGCGATGCCTGGGACGTCGCCGGAGGAGCGCCCGACGCCGTGGACTGCAAGTCAGTAAATAAAATAGAACCCCACCTAAATAAATAAAAATCCAAAAAATAAAATAAATGCCGACGCCCGTCCCAATCCTACCCAAATATAAAAACCAATGTACACACATAAAAAACAAGTTTCAACAAGAATAAACCGCTGAAACGTGGTCAGGTGTGGGGGTCAAGGGAGGAGGTTAAGGGAGGGCAAGGCCAACAGCCAATCAGAGAGTGACAACAACATTACGTAATCATCACTCTCTCCACGTTGGGGTCAAAGGTCAAAGTGGAGCAAGATGGCGTGCTAGTTAGCTGCCAGAGATATTTATTAACAAAGTAGAAGTATGTATGTTATTTTTAAAGTTTTGTTTTGAACTGTATTGCAATTATAGAAATCAGAGGGCCAAAGGCAAGCATATCCTACTTCCTCCCAAACAATATTTATAATTTTTATTTCTGGCACGTCTTTATAAATTACTAGTTTTACCCTTAGTTGCACCTAATCATCGCTTTTTCCAGCTTTATTGCTTTGAAAGGGAAATTATTTAATTTTAAATAAAGTTTACGGGACAAAATAAATGTATTTCTACTCTCT
The DNA here is from genome assembly GCA_902155825.1 of Timema genevievae. NCBI lineage: Eukaryota > Metazoa > Arthropoda > Insecta > Phasmatodea > Timematidae > Timema > Timema genevievae. The sequence goes on from CABFWO010003757.1 coordinate 76,109, forward strand.
TCCATACATAAAAAATGGTCGTGATGTTTCTGGAGATAGATTTTAAACACAATACTTTGGTGCAAATCAATGGGACGAAAAAATAAGGTACAAGATAATACATCTATGTTGTAATCATATAAATTCTTGGTTCCACTTTTTCCCTTTTAACTTTTTTGGTTGAAAACCTATAGGGCCCAAAACCAGAACTATTTGAGATGAAGAAATATCACATCATTTAATGAGTACAACACAAAAAATTAATCGGCATAAGAGCTCCAACATTATAATTGGCTGGAGGAGACACTATGCCAATCTCGGCCTTCCAAAAAACATGAAATAATAGAGACTTTAACGCCAAACTAAATATTATTTATTTTTCCCCTAGTAGTGAACAAGTGAACTAAGTGAAAGATGTGAACCAGAGGAATCCAAGTTAAATATGACAGCGTTTTTACACAATATTACACCGTTTTGCATCAACAAATATCTCTTTTTCTCTTAACCACAGATTCAATACGAATACTTTTGGAAGGCCAGGCTAGGCGTAGTTGCTCCTCCAGCCAATTAATATGTCAAGGGTCAGTGCACAAAATTCCAGTAGCTGTTCACACAGTGCTGGTTTACTGGAAAGACAAGAGCACGTACCGTGTAAACTGGAATCAATCTTTGCTTGTTGAGACCATCAACTTAGAGAACCTCAGGATGTGTGAGGCTGGATACAAAGTGCATAACACACTAAATGTTCCATTGAATTTTTTTTATTTGATCAGATTGTACAATGTTTCGAGGCACACGAAGGTGGTACGAGAGGTGGGTGGTGGGTGGTGGTCGACCCAGTGGAACTAGGTCATCCATAGCCGAGCACAGAAAATGGGAAAGCAACTCAACTCATCTCTCTTTAGGTGCAGCTCAGAATAAGGATGACAGCTAGGAATGAAGAAACTATTCCCTCTGGATTTAATTAAGAGTGTGACTAAGGAATGATGGAAATACGGATTCATTTAGGAAGTGCTTAGAATAAAATTAATTACATTAAATAGCATCATTCACAATATGTATCAAATTAAATACTAAATGCACAAAACATAATATGGATATAAGAAAATATTCCTTGGTCTAGTTTCCCAGTGATTTATGGGTGGGAGCTTTAATCTCTACATCCTACATTAGAGGTGATTATTTCCTAAATTGCTTGCTCCTCTTTTCCTTCACTCGAACATAAGTAGACTTTATTAAAATTTCATTTTTATTAATTCTTATTTCAACCCTACTAACGAAACCACATATGGATAGTTCATTTGGGTGGGGAGGGGGGTGGTCAGGGAAAACGTATTAAGAGACGGAATTATAGTTTACAGGTGATGGAGGACTCAAATCTTGAATCTTAGATGATCGTAATGGGGAAGTTTTTAACATAAGATTTATTAATATACTTTTGCCAAACTCTTTCCACGTCATCATTTCATGATCCTGTAATTCAGGTTCCCTCACCTCTGGACACTGAGGCCACTGAGACTACTGAGGCCACTGAAGAGACACTGAGGACATAGTTACAGATGTATAGTATGACATATTGTCAACTTCCTATATGAATGATTTGCCACCCATTTTATTCCATCTATGACCTTTGATTTTTTGAGAGTTCAGACTGAACAAATCCAGTTTAAATTAATAAGAAAAGAACACCTAACCCAGGACTTAAATAATGCTAACGATTTAATAAATACTAAAAATGTCCTAATCAATTATTTTGTGGAAAAAAAGTTGAAGAAACAAATATAGTATTTATTAGTCAATAGCTCGTGTCACCCAGACAAGTTTCAGAGCGTTTGTATAGCTTTATTTCTCCATTGGTAAAGTCACCTGGGGTCTGTTTAGTACCATTTTAAAAGTTAAAAGTTACAAGTCAATGTTTTACAATAATAAATACACCTATAGCAGTTTGCGTTGTAGTTTTTAGTTGACTTGATGAAAACATTTACAAGTCAATTGTGTTGACATGTAAAATATAATACAAAGTTATTATATACAAAAATAATGACCGATATTATATAAAGTATTTTTTTCTCAACTTTCAAATAATTCATTGTAAACATTTGATACGTAGCCATCTTTTTGCCTCAATAATTACCTGCTTACACTATCATCAAAAGTCTATACATGCGATCTACATGATAGTTATGTTTACACAAGTATTAGAAATATACAGAACTAATTTTATAACCATAATCCATTAAATTTAATTGTTAAGTATTTTACCTATGTGAGATATGTAGAAAATATTCCTTGATTTACAAGTATAAGTACAAGCTACAAGTAGCTTTAGGAAGATAAATTATAAGCTTACTTTTTAAAACACTTGTTAGCTGTAAAATTTTAACTTATAGCTTTATGAAAAACAGTTTTCTAATTTCTTACAAGTTACAAGTGAATTCTCTAAATGTCAAACTTGTAACTTTATAAAATAGTCTCCTGGTGTAGTTTAAGTGTTAATACGCCTCATTCTCCAGAGTTCAGGCCATGTGGTTATTGACTAGAGAAGAGATATACAGCGAGACCTAGCCTCGTTTTTCGTTTCCTCTGGCCTCCTTGTCTGGGTGCTCTAACCAATTATAGGTAGGAAGTATTGTTTAAACATGGATCAGGTATTATGGTCTATTTTCTGGACTCGATGCGAGGTGTGAAATCCTAGCCTCATATTTTAGTTTGCTCGGGTTGCCTGGTGTTGTGCCTAAACCAAATGTTAATAAGGGTGTCCTATCCTATTTTTACCATTACTGATTTTTACCTGGACTCAATGTTATACAAGAAATCTTTGTGTCTTAATCTTCTAAAGGTATGTACATCCGGTCTGGTTGCTGGACCTGAAAGTGAGTCATAGGCTCTTTTCTTTATTGAAATAGTCATTTGGTCAATTGGTTACACCAGTTGATAAGAATTATATCCTCATTTCTCTATTGTTGAGTCTCACGAGTTTATTGGTTGGACACAATGTTAGATATATAATCATAGCCTTTTAATCCGTTACTCAGGTCACTTAGTTTACTAAATGAACCAGATTATGGAAAAAGTATCCTAGCTTTTCTTTCCATTGCTTAGGTCACCTGTTCCACTGCTAGAGCTGATATTAACCCTTGATTCTAGTGTCAGGATCTAATGTTAGCTAGAAAGTTCTACCAATGACTCTCAATGATGAAGATAGCCTGCACTTTAAGCACAGAATCTTAGCTTTGTTTTTCCATGGCTCAGCTCCTGGGGCGACGATCAATGCCAGCCCTTTTTACTGTGTTCCGAGATAGAGGAGTAATCGCCCTAGGAGATAGGGTCTCTAAACAATTTTCGCTCTTATAGGGTCAGGTATCATCTCTAGACCATGTTGTTTAGAGTGATGATTTCGAATTTACCATAAGTTATTTAATAAAATGTCAGGCGAAGCCCCTTAACCCTCACGCACTAAACTAC